>WWET01001864.1:194991-227145 GCA_011038615.1 Limnodynastes dumerilii | reverse complement strand
CATCACCATCAGGATCATCTCTCACCAATTCCCATTGGACACCATTCCGGATTACCAGTGCTATTGTTGGACTCAATTCTTATCTCCTGACGAACTCTCTGGGACTTTCTCATTGTCATCACATTCTGGACTCATGTACCTTCTCACTCCCGTATGCTCCCATCTATGTTTTGCCACTCAATTTCATTAAACCCATCATTTATTCACCTCACATCTGTTGCTTCTCTGGAAACCCGGGCAGATCCCACTAAAGATTCACAGTTCGTGACAACCATACCCAATATTTTGAGTTTCTGTATATGTAACTTTATGCCTTCCTTGAATTAGGGGACATTGAGTTTAAATAAGGGGTGATCTTTGGATGTGATTCCCATGGGAGTTTGGTAATAGCTGCTAGTGGTGGGAGTGCGGTCCTATAACACAATACTTGGTTCTATAGTGTCACCAGCAAAGCACCCCCACACCATCACACCTCCTCCTCCATGCTTCAGAGTGGGACCCACACATGCAGAAACCATTCGCTCACCTTCTCTGTGTCTCACAAAGACATGGCGTTTGGAACCAAAAATCTCAAATTTGGACTCCTCAGACCAAACTACAGATTTCCACTGGTCTAATGTCCATTCCTTGTGTTTCTTGGGCCACACAATTCTCTTGTTGTTGTTCATCCTCAGTAGTGGTTTCTTCGCACCAATTCGACCATGAAGGTCTGATTCACGCCATCTCCTCTGAACAGTTGATGTTGGGATTTGTCTTCTACTTGAACTTTGAAGACTTTATGTGGGCTCTAATCTGAGGTGCTGTTAAGTACCGGTTTCTGAGTCTGCAGCAGAGGTAACTTCTTCCTTTCCAGGGGCGGCCCTCATGAGAGCCAGTTTCATCATAGCGTTTGATGGTTTTTGAAATTACACTTGAGGATGCATTCAAAGTTCTTGAAATTTTCCGTATCGACTGACCTTCATGTCTTAAAGTAATGATGGACAGTTGTTTCTCTTTACCGAGTTGAGTGGTTCGTGCCATAATATAGATTACAACAGTAGTCAAATAGGAGTGTCCACTGTGTACTAACCCTACCTCTGCACAACACAACTGATGGTCTCCAATACATTAAGAAGGCAAGTAATTCCACAGATTGACTCTTGACAAGTCAAAACCACCTCATGAAGCTGAGTGAGAGAATGCCAAGAATGTGCAAAGCTGTCATCAAAGCAAAAGGGGGCTACATTGAGGAATCTAAAATATAAAACATTATTTGATTTGTTTAACACTTTGTTGACAACATAATTCCATTTGTGTTCTTTCATAGTTTTGATGTTTTCAGTTTTAATCTACAATGTAGAAAATTATTAGAATAAACAAAAACCATTGAATGAGAAGATGTGTCCAAGCTTTTGACTGGTACTGTAATTTACAATACACTAGAAATTATACTAGTTTAAATAAGTCAAACATATAAAACATAAAGGGGCTGATTCAGAGTTGCATCAACACAATTTTTTAGGTGTAGACCTGAGCAATATGCAAGGGGGGGGGGCAATTTTAAACTGTGAAAGCAAAATTATATTTAAGCGCTGAAATTTCTTAGCTCAACTCTGTTTCATAGAATAAACATAAAGCTATGCAGTATTTGAGTTCTGTGTGCAAAAGTAATGTATTTTTTTGCATGCAAAGATTTAAGATTAATTAGCACTCCTCACTTTGCAAAATGATATGGCTGATCTGTACACTTGCACCTGTTTTACCCTCTCTCCCAAATTCTGAATCAGCCCCAAATACAAGAGTCAAAATCATTTGAAAAAAACGAATTAAAGACTTTTTCAAACAAATAAAAAAATGAAATAAAAAAAAGTTAGATTATTCATATATTGAAAACAAACACAAATAAGTGAAACAAAAGGCAAAAAGCTACTTGTTGAAAGTATTGTACAAAATAGCATAAAAAATCATAGCTATAAGTAGATGAGCTTTATGTGTGTTAATTAAACGCAAATTAAAAATGACGCAGCAGCTGATGGCTGTGTGCAGTGTGTATGGACGCGTGGACTTTCATATAGCACTACAGGCTTCAGCAACTTACAAGTGTTTGAGGGCTACCTTAACTTTTACCATTGGTATGTTCTTTCACACAAGGCAATCCTGCTTGTGAATCAGCTGTAACTCTGTTGGCACACACATACTGTACATTAGTAGTCCGTGTGCTGTACATCTGCATTAAGTGCCTTGCCCCTCTAGCTACGCATGCATCAGTCGTAAGTCTAACGTCCATGTATGTGAATCAGTCAGTTATGGTTTATGGGCCTGATTCAGAGGCTGAAAATAAGAACTTAAAGTTACACCTGGGCAAAACCATGTTGATTTCAGGGGGAGTCAAGTTAATTTAATTCTATGCATGCAGGGAGAATGCTTTGCTTTTACTTATTGCATACAGATACCTGATCAGCTTCACTTTTAAACTGCTAATTAGAGCTGGGAAACATCACCTTTTAACTATAATACTGTTGCAACAAAGGAAATTTGACTCCCCCTGAAATCAACATGGTTTAGCCCAGGTGTAACTTTAAGTTCTTTTTTTCAGCCTCTGAATCAGGGCCTATATGCGTATATTTGAGTTCTGGACATGCGCAGTTTAAATGATCTTAAAAATACGAACGTAGATTCCACACTTTAGTGGCCTATGTCACAAGCAGTAAGAGAACATCATAGTCCTGTATTGGATGGAATTAGAGACTAAGGTATCTCAGATCCTGGTACCGGGCTGGAATCAGCACAGGAGCCCAGCTGCAGGAATCAAGAAGCCTGGAGCAGCGGTCAGACAAAGCAGATGGACACCCTCTAGTGGTAAATGAAGGTCAGTGCTGAGGCAGCAGTGTCACGTCTAAGAAGAATTTTTGTGGTTCCATGTGTAATATAGAGACACAGGTGAAAAAATAATCATTTTACGGTGCTGTTAAAGTCACCCATCACTGCTATATGACTAGATTTCAAAAGCGTCAGCCAATGGGAAGTGTGTAACGTTTGTGAGACACACACCATTGAGCTCCACAAAGAGTGATAGGACAACTGTGTCACCATTACTACTGTATAAGACCAGTGATGAAGGAATTAATAGGCTCTGGTGACAGAAGTACAAATATGCGGGAAATAGGGTTTGATGAGGGTTTATTACGTACTGGAGACAATGAGTGATATGATGTGATGATGGCATAAGTAATGGGCATGTCATTGGAGGATTGATGTGGCTGCATTGGAGCATGATCAGAAGCTCAGTACTGGAGGGCAGAGACTGATGGAATTGGGTGGACCCAGGTGTAATCAGGGGTGGAACTACCATTGGTACAAGTGGTGCAGCAGTTGATACAAGGGCCCACACCTGTCATTACCGCAGCGCCAAAACTCCCCACCAGGTTACCTGGGATATCATCAGGGCCAAAGCATATTTTGTGCACCTGGGCCCACAATTTGCTAGTTCCACCTCTGTGTGTAATGTAAGGCCATGTAATGACAGGTGACAATGATATCAGTACATAATATCACTTATAGAAACATAGAAAGTGACGGCAGATAAGAGCCAAATGGCCCATCCAGTCTGCCCAGTTATTTATTTAAAACTATACTGACCCCAGACCCTATTTACCCTCTATTTAGTTTGAGATTTAGGATACCCTTATATTTATCTCAAGCATGTTTACACTGTTTTACTGTGTTACCTCTACCCCTCAGATGGGAGATTATTCCACTTATCTATCACCCTCTCACTGACCTCATTATCCACACATTCCCTCCAAATCTACCACCCTCCAGTATATACACATGTCCTCATGTTCTATTACACCTCTTCCTTTATATAATGTCCCTCCTGTACCTGTCACCCTCATGTCCTCATGTTCTATTACACCTCTTCCTTTATATAATGTCCCCTCCTGTACCTGTTACCCTCCAGTATATACACATGTCCTCATGTTCTATTACACCTCTTCCTTTGAAAAATGCCCCCTCCTCTAGCTGGTCACGACTCTTGATATATATGAAAGCTACTATCATGTCCCCCCTCTTCCTTTTCTGCTCCAAGCTATTGTTAAAGCTGTTGCTGCTATGTGCAGACCGCCAGCTGATTCAGTGTTGGTCCCTGCTTTGGACGATTCAGCTGCCGCTGCTATGTGTAGATGGCTAGCTGATTCCTTACCTTCGCTTCCTGCTCTGGCGCACTCTGGGGTTGCTTCCCCTGCCGACGGCTCCCATAGCGACGGCGTCGTAGCAACCAGCTACACGTGGACGCCGCGTCTATCTCAGGCGCGCGCTCCATGTTGTGAAGATCCATTGGATAGTATTTCTGTCAGTTTGGGAAGCACCTCCTTCCCTCTCAGGGAATCTGCTGCAGTAACCAATCGCTACCCTTACTTAAACCCCACTCTGTCACTTCCTAGGCGCCGGTTATAGCTCTGCCTGTCAGTTCTGTGACCTGCTTTATCTCTTATGTGCCTAGTGCTTTGCCTTGTGCTTGCCTAGTGATCTGTCCGTTGTTTGACCACTTACCTTGCTCAGTCCTTGTCTTGATTTCCTATTGTCTATACCTATTATCTATTCTCCCTCCTTATTGTGCCTACCTACCTTACATACCTAACCTTTCCTGGAGTGTTTGTACTTGTTACCCCTTCAGGGGCCGTTCTCTATTAGTGTGCGCATGCAAGCCCTTGTACGTCTGGTCTGGTCCTGTGACTTACCTCTCGTCCGCCGTGCCAGGTTCAGTGTTCCGTGTAGTCTGTTTCAGGTCGGCCTCTTCCGGCCTGGTCTGCTTCCCGCTTGCTCTATCTTCCCCTCTATCTTTTACAGGTGTTTACTTCAGGTTTCCTTTCGTTCTTCCAGAAGTCTGATTCAGCAGGGCATGTCCTGCTACTGGGGCACAGCCAATTCCATCCCCACCACCAGGGGCTCTGGTGAAAACCACCTGGTAGCAAAGTCTCCGTGCCCTGGAAGTCGACTTCACAATTCTTTCTCTGCTGTCCTTTGGCCACACCGGTCCTCGACCCAGGTAATTCCGGTGTGCCGAAATCTTTGGCTTATCTCTCTTACCTCACGGTCACACTGGTCCTTGAATCAGGTAATTCTTGTGTACCGTAACAGCTATATATGTTTAGTTCCTCTAGCCTTTCTTGGTATGGTGTGTGACACAGGCCATGTATCATTTTAGTTGCTCTTCTTTGCACAGTCTCTAATGTATTTATGTCTTTCTGGAGATATGGCCTCCAGAACTGAACACAGTATTCTAGGTGAGGGCGTACCAATGACTTATAAAGGGGCATCACTACATCTCTCTCTCTGCTACTAATTCCTCTCCCTATGCAACCAAGCATCTGACTTGCCTTTCTCATTGCTTTGTTACATTGCTTGGCTACCTTTAAGTCACATGAAGTAATGATTCCTAGATCCTTTTCCGCCTGAGTAGTTTCTTATGTAGCCATTAATGATATATTGTGCTTTTGGGTTTTTGTGCCCCAAGTGCATGATTTTGAATTTTTTGGCATTAAACTGCAGTTGCCACACTCTTGACCATTCCTCCAGTCTACCTAGATCATCCCTCATTTTTGTACCCCACCTGGCATGTATACCCTGTTACATATCTTATTGTCATCTGCAAAAAGGCATATTTTCCCCTCGATACTACAGGCATCATCACCTATAAAGATATTAAATAGCACTGGTCCAAGTACAGACCCCTGGGGTACTCCAATGGCTACATTACCATCCCCAGAAGGGATTCCATTTACTACAACCCTCTGTTGTCTATCCTGTAACCAAAATCATATCCATGCAACTAGCTTTAAGTCCAGTCCCAAAGTTTCCAGCTTATTTAACAGTCTGCGATGTGGAACAGTGTCAAAATCCTTGCTAAAATCTTTCTAAGCCATGTCTACAGCTCCCCCTTTATATAATACTTTACTGACCGAGTCAAAAATTCTATAAGATTTGTGTGACATGATCTTCCTCCAGTGAATCCATGCTGCTTGGGATCCTGAAAGTTACTGGATTTAAGATATTGTACAACTTGTTACTTTAACAGTGTTTCCATCAATTTCCCTACTACTGATGTTAGACTCACTGGTCGGTAGTTTGACGCTTCTTCCCTACTTCCACTTTTATGCAGAGGGACGACATTTTCTATTTTCCAGTCCTCTGGAATTACCCCAGTTATTATTGACTGATTGAATAATTCAGTTAATGGTTTTGTCAGCACCCCTCTAAGCTCTTAGTATCCTCGGATGTATCCCATCTGGTCCCATTGATTTGTCCACTTTCAACTTTGAAAGTTCTTTTAATACCTGCTCCTCAGTAAAAGTAGTAGTAATTGCCTCCATTGTATTAATAGCCTTCCCATTTAAAAGTGGTCGCTTTCCCTTTCTTTCTTTTGTGAATATTAAACAGAAATACTTGTTAAGATGATCTGCCATAGCCCTTTCACCCTCTACAAGAATCCCATCCTCTTTAGTTTTTCGCCTTTCATTTATATACCTATAAAAGCTTTTATTCTCTTTTCGTACCAAGTGGTCCAGTTTTTCCTCAGTTTGTGCCTTTGCTGCTCTGATAACCTTTTTTAACCTCCTTCTGTTTTGTAAAATACTCCCCCCTGTTATCATTATTTTGAGTTGCTTATAATTCCGAAAGGCCATCTTTTTTGCTTTCACTATAGTTGCTACCTCTTTTGTAAACCACATTGGCTTTCTTTGTCTGGGGATTTTCCTAACCTATCTTATACAAAGGTCTGTTGCTGTTAATAATGCATTTTTAAATTACCTCACTGCTCCTGTACTCCTTTCATGTGCTTCCACTCTGGCAAAGAATCACTTAAACATTTCCCCATTTCCACAAAGTCTAGCACCCTCGTTTTCGTGTGGCGCGCTTCTCTCCCAGTCATTATATTAAACCATACTGCTTGATGATCACTGGATCCTAGGTTCTCAGATCCTAGGTTCTCACCCACACTTACTTCTGAGATACTGTCACCATTTGTAAGTACCAAATCTAAGATGACCTTATTGCGAGTGGCCTCTCACCAGTTGCTTAAGGGACACTCCCTGTAATGAATTAAAAATGTCCCCACTTCTAGTGGAGCTTGCTGAAGACTTATCCCAGGTTACATCAGGTAGATTGAAATCACCCATAATTATTACCTCCCCTTTTAATACCATTTTAGCAATGTCTTGCAATAGGACATTGGGGTAGATCCAGAACAACGCCTGCTTATGTACTTACGCATGTTAATGTATATATAAATACGCATGCACATAACAAAAAAAATTCCGTAGTGTTGAAGCCACGTAAATTACGTAAACACACCCATTACATGTAATTTCAAATACGTCCGCACATGTGCGTATTGTAAACGAATATACGCTGCGCGTAGTACATGACGGTAGTAATTGTGGATCATGCGGACGTTTGATAAATACGTACGTCAGATTCATAAGAACGTTTTTTTGCTTTGTAGTCATGCGTATTTTGTAGAATTACATAATTCCATTTGTTTATTTTGTATAACTAAATTTAAAATTGTTTCATATTTTTTTTAATTTTTTTTTTTTTACAACCTAAATTTTGTTCAACCTAAATTAGAAATTATAATAACTATTTCATTATTAATTTGTATATTACATATTGTACATTAACCAAACCATTTTTTTTATATATAATGTCAATCATAATAAAAATGATTATTGTAAATGCATGATTATGTACATGTTTCATAGAGATTTTTTTTTTTTCTAAAACATGTCTAATTGTTGTTAATGATAAGTTTTCTAAACTGTAATGTAAGTATGTATATGTAATTGTTATATGGCCGAACAAAAATATTACACAATTTTAAAATAAATAATGGTTAACAACATAACAAAATATAACATATCAACAACGATAACCAAAATCAACAAACTCTATTGAAATGATGAAATAAATCAATTAAAATTGGGGCAGTTTGCCCCATCTGCACCATCATGTGCAGCATATTCAAGATTTCCTCATTGAAGGGTTCCATGTTGGGCACATCTGTTGGTTAAAAAAAAATGACATTTAGCATTTCAATTCATATAACAAAATACAAATTACACTCAATACAATGCTTCAGATTGCACACAGATGTCAAATATTGCATGCTTTTTTCCATTTTTTTATATATTTGTTTTAGGTGCTTCAACATCCTTTTCTTTTTTTATGGACAATTTAAATAACGTTTTGACAAGACTGTTTTTCAACATTTGTAGAGATGGAAACTTTCAACAATTAAAGCAGCTCCATTATACAAGTAATGTGACATTTGAAATGTGATACTTATTCCTGGTATGTCCATACTTATTTCTGGATTATTTCCATTAGTAAAGAGCAAAAACAAAAATTGTTTGTGATGTTTATTTTAGATTACATTTGTAAAGATGCTGATGTAACAATATTGTTTAAACCTTGTTAAAAATTGGATTTTTAAGGCAAGTTTGTGGGTTATTAGTAAAGAAAAACAAACATGTCATGTCACATATACATAATCCAATATTAATGAGAAATATAGAAAAAGATTGAAACTTACCAATTACCCCTTCAATGTTTTTATGCTGCACATGATGGTGCAGCACCTTGTGTTTTTCCTGCGCCTCCTCCTCCTCAGGCTCCTGGCCCTCTCCCTGGGGGGACAATTGGGGCCCCTCCTCAGGCTCTTGGCCCTCTCCCTGGGGGGACAATTAGGGCTCCTCCTCAGGCTCTTGGCCCTCTCCCTGGGGGGACAATTGGGGCTCCTCCTCCTCAGGCTCCTGGCCCTCTCACTTGGGGGACAAGTTTGGATCCTCCTCTGGCTCCTCCTCTCTCTCCTCCTCCTGTTCCAGCTGGCGCCTTGCAAACTCAGCCAGTCTGTTTCTGTATAATGGATATAATAAAAATATAAACATTAAAACTACCCTAAAGACCCTTTAAACAAAAAAAAAAAACATTAAAACAGGAATTAAACCTAAACAATTTAAACGACTATAGTAAATTCAACAGATGGTGTTTCCTGCTTTATCATAGTTCCTATTGCCCTATTAACATGTGTACGCCATTGTCTGTCTCTTGAAACGCCAAACGTCAAAGAGAAAGCAATCTTCTTTCACAAATCTTTTTTATAATTGAAAATAACTAATATGAACATATCAATGGCAAACACACAACAAGAAAGTTGAATGTCACACACACCATGGCCATCACTGCAACAGCAAACTTCAAACTAGGGTTTATTAAACTAATAAATCTATATAGAAAATGGAAAGTAGCAAAAGGCAAGTTCGGCCTACATAATTGTAATTAATGGAATAACACGTGAAAACAAAATGTCATCATGCTTTCTGCTACAAGACAATAAGGACCATTTAATTGTAAGCAGCACATAAGTTAATAAAAGTTCTGATTGTATTGTGAAAGTAAATACTTACTGCGCGCATGATGCAGGATCTGCATGCAGACCTCCGCCAGCAGATCAGGTTGTCGCCGCCTTAGATCTTACCACCGGCGCATCAGTTGGTCCACATGCCGGTGGACACGAAGACGGCGTCTGATCTCCCGCTGTATGCGTATGTATGCTTCCCTAATGGCAGCATCACTGCAGGGCTGGTGTTGGTCAACCCGCAAAGGGCTGCTGAGGATAGGCGCTGTCACCTATGGATGAAATAATGTATTTTGTAATCACGTTATAAGGAAAGTTTAATGTGAAAATTGGACATGATGAAAACTAATTTACCTAAAAGCCACGCATCATTACTACTTTCAGAATGTCTTAACCTTAATTTACGCCATATTGTTGATAGCCGCATAACATGGGCATCATGACAACTCCCAGGATATTCGGCTACAACATTACAAATGAGGAGGTTGGCGTCACACACCACCTGGATATTCAGAGAGGGGAAACCCTTGTGATTTAGGAAAATCATAGGGTTTCCAGCCCTTGGCACCAGAGCAATGTGCGTACCATCCACGGCTCCTATAACGTGCTGGAAGCCAGCAATCCCCCGAAATTGCTGCTTAATAGGCACAAGAGCTTCCTCACTCAATGGCATATTAATAAATTGTGAAACACGCAACAGGAATATAAATTATGAAACATCAACAGGAATGCCCTCAAAACTTCCTCTAGCACACGACTAAAGGAAGATTGGGACATTCCTGTTGTGCATCCCATCACCCTCTGGAATGATCCAGAGGCGCAAAATTGTAACACCGCCAGGAATTTAGTCAACGCTGAAATTGCTGTACGTGCCATTATATTGTCCTCAAGATCAGATCTTACAATCTCCAAGGTTTGCAATATTACATGTGGAGGAAGGCGATAGCGGCGCCGAACCTCCTCGTCAGACACATTAAACAGGCTGATACGTGGTTTAAAGATGCGCTACCTGGTCCTCAGGCGATGACTCGGACGTGGACGAAGGACCATGCTATGGAGCTGATCCTCTATCTCAACAGCAGCAGCCGCCAGACATCTGAAACATTAGTAGAAAGGCACATAAGAAGGGGAATAAATGGAAATCTTTACATTATATACATATATCATGTTGGAGATTTAAATTTATAACACACATTTAAATAAATGGCATACATCACGATAAGAATAAGTGGTTCCATTGATAAGACTATTATATTGTATAAGCCAAATCGCCTAACAAAAGGCTAAAGTCAAGTTGTATGAGCAAAAAATTAAAACATTTACTCCCCTTGTAATGAACTTGGTTTAGGGCAGTTGATAAACAATTTTATGACCTTATTACTTTTAAAAGCACACACATAACATTTTAGAATAATAAATAATGATTAATAAAATCAATGCATTTAACATATAATAATATAACATAAAAAAATTATTATCAAGTCTAAGAAAAACCCATGAAACTATGAAGTAAACATAACAGTGTTGAAATTAAAATTGAAACATTCAACATACACTTACATTTGCTAAAGGGCCAACAGAAAACATATTTTTGATTTTCAAAGGGCAAATGTCCAATCTAATGAAAAATATAAATAAAAAAATTAATTAATTATTTTTCATTATTTAGTTTGAATCACATTACACACATAAGAGCAAAGAAATTATTTAACATAGATTACGAATACATACGTAAGCAAACAATAGCAAATATTTGTAAACATGTATAAAATGTTAGTACATGAATAATGTGTACTTACCCAAATAATATACAAATAAACCAACTCTATAATAATCCAATTCCAACTCAACTCTCAGAGATAATTATCACAAGGAATAGCACAGAAACACTAGCAGGGTTGTGGTTTAAACAGATTGCACAATTAACTAATTAATCATTCATTCAGATGTGTAGCTACAGGTGCATGGCTCCATAATAAGCTCCATAATAAGTATTTACTTACGCAGTGACACGGAAATGCAGCTGCTATTTGTTTTTACACGATTGACACCCTACCTTAACTTTTATACACGTAAAACCACTTACGTTGGTTTAGTCGTACTTGTGGATCGATTGTAAGTTCGTTTCAACGCCCACTCTACACATTAGCATATTTGGGAACTCCCAGAAATTATGTTTGTCATGCCCCCTCTATTACGTAGACGTAAATTCCAAAATACGTAATCCAGGATCTATCGTACAGAAAAATACGTAATTGTGGATCGGGCGGACGTATTTTCACGCGTAAATACGCGAACAACGCATGCGCAGATCGCTCAAAATCACTACTTACGCCAATGGACGTACGAAAAAAACGCACGCAGACGTTGTTCTGGATCTGGCCCATTGTCCATTTCCTCCACTTACCCTGGTGGCCTATATCACTCCAGTACGAAGAATAACCCCCTGGGTTTCTATGGTTACCCAAAGTACCTCAATTTTTCTCCAGTACTCTCTATTAATAAATTATAACCCGGTATAGCTAGGTCCCAGTCATGATTTTCATTGCACCATGATTCCGTGATTCTCACGATATCCAGATTATCCCTTGCCATTATTGCAATTAGTTCTAGGATTATATTTTCTAAACTCGTAGCATTTGTACACATTACTAAGAGATGTTGCATTATGAATCTCCTTTTCTACAGTTTATTATTATTTTTAGATATGTTTATATTGCTTTTTATATTTTCTTTTCCATTAATTGCTGAAGCTATATTTTCTGTCATTATTGGCTGGCCACACTACACTTTTTGGTTGGGCTATTTTTATTATTTGTATCACTGCCCCCCTCTCCTAGTTTATCTTTCTGGTAAGACCGCCTTACAATGTTAAACAGCAGGTCACATCAGCGTCATTCACTTCAAGGCCCGCCGCAGAGGAAAGCAGAAGACTGAAGGTGAGGTGAGTGATGGGTGAGGGGCTGGAGAGACATTGGGGTAGATCCTGAACAACGTTTGCTTTACGTTTGTTCGCGTAGCGAATTTTCGCGTACGTAAATTCGCTACGCTACCCTTAACACACCCCCTGCACGGACGTATTTTGTGAAAATACGCTACCCAAACCCTACCTTAACTTTTCCAGACGTAACACAATACGTTCGCTAACGGGCGTACAGACTACGCGAACGTACGCAGCTTAGCACGCCCATACTGTACACTTTAAATACCCCCCTCCGCCTACTTCACGTAATTCGCACGTATTCTTCGGTAACGTAATTTTGGCACGCCCACACGTAATTACTTACGTTCGCAATACGTGAATTCTCCTTACGTTAGAAAATACGCTACGCGAATTAGCGTATTTTCTGCGGTGCGCATGCGCAGTACGCTCTAAACTGCGAATTTACGTGTATACCACACGTAAATTCGCAGAAAAACGTACAGCAGGATCTGCCCCATTATTAGTAATACTAAGGGCTGGAGACATGATGGTGGATCCTGGGGGGAACTGGAGAAACTTTATGGAGAATACTGAGGGGCTGGAGATGTGATGGAGGATACTGTGGGGCTGGAGATACATGAAGGGAGGACTGGAGACACTTGATGGAGGATACTAGGGTGCTGAAGACATGATGGGGAATACTGGGGGGCTGGAGATACATGATGGGGGACTGGAGACACATGATGGGGATGCTATGGGGCTGGACACTTGATGCAGAATACTGAAGGGTTGGAGACAAGATGAGGGGATACTGGGGGGCTGGAGATATGATGGGGATACTTTGGGACTGGGCACTTGATGGATATGAAGACATGATGTGTAATACTGAGGGGCTGGAGACATGATGGGGAATAGTGAGGGGCTGGATATGAATGAGGGGGGATACTGGGGGACTGGAGACATTATGGGAATCCTGGGGGGCTAAATAGACATTATGGGGGATTCTTGAGGCCAGAGACATGATGGGGATACTGGGGAAACTGGAGACTCATGATGTTGATACTATGGGGCTGGGCTCTTGTTGGGGAATACTGAGGGGATGGAGACATTATGAAGGAGGGGGGGCTGGAGATATGCTGGGGATAGTGGGGGGCTGAAGAGATGATGGGGATATTGTGGACTGGAGAGACATTATGAGGGATACTGGGAGCTGGGGAGACAATTGCTAAACTATATAATCACTATTGTTTGACTGTTTTTTTAAGCTAGGAATTGTATAGCGTAGACTAGAAAACTGTCTGTACTTTATAGTGGTCACTATGATTTACTTTCTTTAATTGTTTTTATAAGATGGTTTTTTATGCCGCTTACTTTAATCTAGGATGGTTACAGGTGTTAAATTATAAACCGAAGGGTGCAAATCAAATAATTAATAATATATGATTTCCTTCCTTTCAAATCAAGGGGGTAACGTCAGCGTATCTAAATATATTTTAGGGTAAAAGGTAAAAAAAAGTTCCCTGACCCCTGCTCTACAGGATCCCCATATACAGTACATTAATGAACCGCTGGGAATTATTCTAGTGCTGAAATCTCCTGTACAATTTGCAGTTGAGATCTGCTGCCACCAAGTGGTAATTCCTTGTAATACAGATTACAGTACATAGGAACTTTACATTTACCAGTTTACCAAAACTAAATTTATCGCCAATAGTAATTGCTGGAAGAGGCCTTCTCTATTCCTGGACTCTTCTTGACTGATCTCTGATACTATTTCAAGCTGGATTTTGTGTCTTCTCTTTCTCTGGGCTGCCATCAAACAACGAAATTAGTTAAGGCTCCACAAATCAATGCATTTCGAGCGATTTGTTGGTAACACTGTCCATACGTGCAGATTTGCAAAAATACACAACTAAATGGCCAGTGTTCTGCCATGACACTGCCCTCGTTATTACTGATCTTTACTGATTCTGCATCGATTGGGCTACCTGAACTCTCCGTGCGTTTCTTAATGCGGATGTTGGTAAAGTTTGCTAACCCCATCCATTCAGCCCTATTTAAATGCCTCCCCTCACCCACTTTTCTTAACTTCCTACTTACGAAATACTGGCATGCCCCTTCTCATTAGGCACGGGTCTGCGACGGGGGTCTACAGCTTCCAATGTGACAGGTCTTGCGCCTTCCAAAAAATGAATTGGTAACTGTGCTAATTGGCATAAAATTGCAAATGGCTGCCTTTTCCAAACAGAGACAGCCAAAAATGAGCTTCTGGGTGTCTCTATTTCTAAAAGGGCCTTTTCTTTGCAGCAATTCCATCCCTGTGGCATTGGCTCACAAGATTAGGAAGTCAGAGACAAAAGGCACGAAAGACTGGACCATCTGTGGTACTTCCTCTGAATACTGGACAGTCATCCATGGTAACTGAGATACGAACCTCAGCAGTTGATACTGGGGCACACCCCCTGACACTGGTTATGGTATAACACAAGGGTGCAGGAATGGACAGAGATATGGTATAACAGGCACTGGATGGGGGAAGATTCAGGGTACAAGAATGGACATAGATATGGTATAACAGGCACTGGATGGGGGAAGATACAGGCAGGGCTGGTGCTAGTTCTCTGGGCACCCTAGGCAAAGTCTAACCCCAAGCCAGGTATTCACCAGAGCCCCCTGATGGTGGGGATGGCTTCAGGCAAGGGACAGGTTGCGGCCCTCTAGACAAGCGTGCGGACACTGAGACGGTGAGGCGAGATCCACGAAGAGCAGGAGTAGTAGTTACAGGCAGGGGATATACTGCTACTGAAGCTGGAAATGAAATGATGTTTGAGCTGAGCTGGTACCAGAGGTACAGGAACACTGAACAGGACTTGGAGAGAACCAGGAACCAGAAGGAGTAACCCAGTCAGGAACCAGGGAGCCAGAGCACATGAGAGAACTCACGGATAAAATCAGCAGACAGGATAGTTGTTGCTCTGACAGCAAAATGCTGTCTGAGAGAAACTTAAATATGCCGGGTGGAGAGAGAATCAGGCAAGTCAATCAGCAGCACCTGAGAAGTAAGCCTGCAGCAGAGAGAGAAAACCAGGAAGTGCTAAACTAAGGCAATCATGTGAAAGGCAGAATGTAAACAAAAGCAAATGTGCGGTGGACAGGATCTGAAGGAATCGTGAATGACGTTTGGAGGGTAATTTCCGATGGAAGGTTTTAATAAGCCGAGGAGCATGAAGATCAGAGGTTTTGACCCAGGAGCGTTCTTCAGGACCATATCCCTTCCAGTGGACTAGATATTGCAAGGAACTTCTGGAGTTGTGAGAATCCAGGATATGGCTGACCTCATATTCAGTCTGATCTTGCACGACGACAGGCGCTGGAGGCTTATGGACTGTAGTGAAGCAGTTGATCACCAAAAGCTTAGGAGGGATACGTGGAATACATTGGGAATTCGAAGAGCTGGGGGTAGCTCCAGTCTGACAGCCACCGGATGAATTACTTCCAAAATCTTAAATGGACCAATGAAATGAGGAGCTAGCTTCATGGTGGGGACCTTAAGGTGAAGGTGACGAGTTGAGAGCCAGACTTTGTCCCCAGAAGAATATGAAAGTGTAGACCTTCTCCTTTTATCGGCTGCCTTTTTTATTTGCTGAGAGGCCAGATCTAGGTTTTGACTTACCCGTGTCCAGATCTCATGATTTCTGAGGGACAACCATGAAGCCGGAAAATCTCTTTGATGAAGATATGAGTCAGTGCTGAAGCCAAGGGTAGACCTTTAAATGGTATGAAGTGAACAGCTCGAGAGAAGCGGTCTACAACGACCCAGATGGTATTACATCCCTTGGACAATGGAAGATCTGTGATGAATTCCATAGCGATGTGGGACCATGGCAGATCAGGATTCAGGAGTGGCATGAGGGGACCGGAAGGCTTAATTCGAGGAGTCTTGGACTGTGCATAAATTGAGCAGTAAGAAACAAATTCCTCCACATCTCTTCGAAGAGAAGGCTATCAATAGGAACGGAACAGGAACTCCAATTTTCTTGACTCCTGTATGCCCAGAGAAACGGGTGCAGTGAGCCCATTGAAGGTGTTTCAACCTCAGATTTTCCACAAAAGTCTTTCCAGGAGGAGTGTCCAGGTTAGAGTGGGCCAGAATGACAGATTTTGGGTCCAGGATATGCCTCTCATCCCATTGATCCTCTGCTTCAGACGGGGAGAAAGCACGAGAGAGGGCATCTTCTTGTTTTGTGCTCCAGGGAAATAGGTGAACACCAACTGGAATCTGGAAAAAAAGAGGGACCAACGTGCCTGTCTGTCATTTAGACACTGAGCTGTCTTAAGGTACAGTAAGTTCCTATGATCAGTGTACACGGTGACTGGATAAATGGCTCTCTCCAGGAGATAACTCCATTCCTCCAGGGTCCACTTAATGGCCAATAGCTCCTTGTCTCCGAGTTTTTCTCTGCTGGAGAAAACTTCCTAGATAAAAATCCAAAACGCAGAAGCTTGTCGGCATAGTTCCGTTGTCCTAGAACTGCACCTGCACCATAAGAGAGGGCTTCCACTTCAAGAAAGAAGGGCTTGGAGGTATCCAAATGGTTCAGGATAGGAGCTGAGGTGAAAGCCTGTACTGCCTCGGAAGGCTGTTCTACTGTATTGGCCTCAACCACCTCAGATGGGAAGCTATTCCACTTATCTATCACCCTTTCAGTGAAGTAATTTCACTGAAGTAGTAAGTGCCACAATGGGAGCCACTATCAGGGAGTAATTCCTGATGAACTGACGGTAGTAGTTAGCGAATCCCAAGAAGCGCTGGGTAGGCTTGAAACCTTCAGGTTGGGGCCACTCCTTGATCGTCTTTCATTTTTCAGGGTCCATCTGGAAGCCTGTGCTGGAGATGATGTAGCCGACTGTTCAAAGCTACACTTATCCAGCTTAGATTAAAGACTGTTCTGCCTGAGGCGGGATAGCACTTTGGAAACCTGAGTCCTGTGGGTGTCTAAGTCAGGTGTGAAAATGAGAATATCTTCCAAATAGACTACCATATACATGTTGAGGATGTCCCGGAAGATCTCATTCATGAAGCTCTGAAACACTGCGGGAGCATTACATAATCCAAAAGGCATGACAAGGTACTCGTAGTGACCGTCGCTGGTGTTAAATGCGTGCTTCAACTCACCACCCTATTGGATCCTGATGAGATTGTAAGCCCCACGCAGGTCCAGCTTAGTGTACACAGTAGCCCCCTTGACACGGTCAAAGAGTTCGGAAATCAAGGGTAAGGGGTGGCGGTTTTTAATGGTGATCTCATTAAGACCCCTATAGTCAATACAGGGGTACAGCTCTCCAGATTTCTTCTTAACAAAAAAGAACCCTGCACCGGCAGGAGACGAGGACTTCCAAATGAAACCGCGTGCCAGGTTTTCTTTAATGTAATCTGACATAGCCTTGGTCTCTGGTATTAACAGTGGGTAGGTGCAACCCCGTGGAGGTGTTTTGCCAGGAATGAGTTCTATAGTGCAATCCCATGGACGATGAGGAGGGAGCATCTCAGCATCCTTTTGAAAAAGACGTAGGCAAACTGAGCATAATGTAGAGGTAGACACGGAAGCCGATTTTCTGAGACTAGAGATTTATTAGTGGATATTGCTATGTGTAACCTGGCAGGAGGTGTGACTCGAAGTAGACAGGACTTGTGACACTCGGATTCCCAGGATAACCCTTGCGATGTGTGCCAATCCAATGTGGGTGGATGTAGGCTTAACCAGGGTAACCCTATGACTACTGGTCGAATGGCGGATGGCAGAATGAGAAATTAAATCTCTTTGGTATGTAATGCTCCTACTTGAAAGCAGAGAGGGACAGTGCACCTCTGCAATGGGTTGGAACCTATCCGGCTGCCATCCATAGCAGACAGAGAAATAGGCCTGTGTAAAGGTTTGGTAGGAAGGCCTAACTCAGCCACAATTTCTGCAGAGATGAAGTTGCCTGCAGCACCGGTATCCACAAAGGCAGTGAGAACATGAGTATGTTCAGCATGTAGCAGGATCACAGGCATGCTCAGAAGCTAAACCAAACAGCCTGAAGCGACAGGGAGCTGTATAAAAGAACCTAGTTGAAGCTCCCTGGGAACAACCAAGTGCGTGCGTTTCCCGGACGCTTGAGAAATGCGTCATGGAAATGCCCAGGATCGGCACAGTACATACATAGGTTCTTTTGTCAGCATCTCTGCAGCTCTTGGGGGGACAAGCGAGAATCACCCAGTTGCATAAGCTCCTGAGTAGGTGTTGGAGAAAGCATGGCAGATGACTGCACAGGATGATGCTGGAATCGGGGTGCCAAACGAGGAAAGAACACGCAGTTACGAGCATTCTCTCTGGAGCTCTCTTCATAATGGATGTCGATCCGATTACATAGTGAAATCAAAGTGTTCAGGGTATCAGGAAGTTCCCGAGCAGCTAGCTCATCTTTCAACAGTCTGCCAGGCCTTGCCAGAAGGTTGCAGTAAGGTCTTCTTCATTTCAATTGAGCTCAGAAGCCAGTAAGCGGAATGATATAGCATACTGACCCACGGTGGAAGCGTCTTGCCGCGGCTGGAGGCTGCAGAAGAAGCTCTTCCAGGCTCATCAAAGGTATTCCGAAATGACTTTAGGGTGAAGCCCAGGCCAGGGCTTGGTTAGAAAGGAGTGATATAATATAGGCGACCTTGGAACAGTTAGTAGGAAAGTCACTCGGAGAAAGCTCAAACTGTATGGAACACTGATTAAGAAAACTTCTACAGGTTTTAGGATCACCGGAGAATTTGGCTGGAGTCAGTAGTCGCAGTCTGGGAACCAGTACTGCGACCGGATGAACAATGGCAGGTACAGGCTGGGAAGCCGGAGGACTGGTAACAGCAGCTGCAATGGCATCTATGTGACCAAATAACTGCTGGAGGACTTGCACAATTTGGCTCTGCTCCTGTACCTGTTTTTCCACAGCCTCACTAAGCTGCTTGACCTGGAACGCAGAAGGTTTGATATCAGGATCCGACATGATGACTCACGATGTAGGTCAGAGCAACCTGTCACTCACTGAGCTCAGTGCAGAGTCTAACCCCAAGCCAGGTATTCACCAGAGCCCCTGATCATGGGGATGGACTTGGCTCTCGACAGTGAGCAGGAGTAGTAGTTGCAGGCAGGGGATATATTGCTACTAAAGCTGGAAATTAAGAGATGATTAGAGCTGAGCTGGAACCAGAGGTATAGGAACTCGGAGCAGGACTTGGAGAGAACCAGGAACCAGAAGGAGTAACCCAGACAGGAACCAGGGAGCCAGAGCACTTGAGAGAACTCACGGATACAATCAGCAGACAGGATAGCTGTTGCTCTGACATCAAAATGCTGTCTGAGAGAGACTTAAATAGGCCAGGTGGAGAGAGAATCAGGCAAGGCAATCGGCAGCACCTGAGAAGTAAGCCTGCAGGAGAGGGAGAAAACCAGGAAGAGTTGACAGGAATAATGTAAACCAAAGCAGATGGGCACTAAATAGGCAACTGAAGGAATTGGGATACCTGCCAATAAAACATGGCAGAGACCATAAATGCCCTCATCACCCAGGTGTCCAGCCTGGGGCAGATGATCCAGACCATGATTAATAAAGTAAACGATCAGGAGGAAGTCATTTCAGCCATGTGGTTGCTCCCCAAGCCTCCGCCCCGACACAACCAACAACGTCTTCCGACATCAAAGTCAACCTCCCGGACAGATTTTCTTGAGATTGCAGCCAGTTGTATCTCTTCAAAGAGAACTGCCATCTTTACTTTCAACTCCGACTCAACGCTTCAGGATCGGAACGCCAAAGGGTCAGTTTGGTGATCACACTCCTCCAAGGGGACTTCCAGACCTGGGTGTTCAGTCTGCACCCAGAGGACCCTGCACTCCAGACAGTGGTCGCATTATTTTAAGCTTTGGGCCTACTCTATGAGGATCCGGACAGAGCAGCTACTGCCGAGACTGAGCTTCATTCCCTTCATCAGGGAAGAAGGACAGCTGAAGAATACTGTTCTGAATTTTGCCACTGGACCAACGATTATGGTTGGAATGATCCAGCTCTTGGCAGTCAATTTCGTATTGGACTGTCTAACCAGGTTAAAGACGCCATCATTCAGTTCCCCGCGTCAAGAAACCTGGATAATTTAATGCGCCTTACTATCAAGGTTTATTGAAAGAACGACATCTGGAAAAGGATTCTGCAGCAAGTTACTCAACCATTCACTTACCTCAGGAATTCCAGGCACCAGAGGAGCCCATGCAGATCGGGTCTTATCATCTCTCCAAGGAGGAAAAAGCCGGCAGGCGTAACCTGGGTCTGTGCCTCTACTGTGGTGAAAAAGCCCACAGGGTGGACCCTTGCCCAAAGAAACAACCTATGCAGTAAGGAAAAGAGTAACCCAGTCGGTTTGTGAGGAGCTCTGGTTGGGTATTCATCTAGTCTCCTCAAGAAATTTGTCCATGGTCCCAGCCCGACTGATCCTGAGGGATCGCAAAGAACAACTATCTGCTTTTATTGATAGCGGTGCTGCTGGAAATTTCTTAGATAATGGACTGGTCCGGTCATTTAATATCCGAGTCAGAAATTTGGATGTTCCCGTCTCAGCACTAGGATTGGATTGTCAGCCACTATCCAAAGGCCCTATACTCAAGAAGACTGAACCCATTCAGCTGTCCGTCGGAATGTGCCATTCGGTATCTATTGAGTTCCTTGTTATTAACTGCGCTTCAGTCCGGCTGGTCCTGGGTCACCCTTGGCTTCAACTCCACAATCCCTGTATTAATTGGTCTCTGGGAGAGATCATACGATGGAGTGAGTCCTGTGAAGGATCGTGTATTTCTTACCCAGTCCGGGTAGGTCATATCTCCGTCGAGAGAATTCCCTTGCAATATGCGGAATACGCGGACGTCTTCTCCAAACAGGCAGTGGAGATACTGCCTCCACACAGACACTATGATAGTGCCATTAAACTCACGCCCGGGACAAAATTGCCTAAAGGAAAACTGTTTTCTCTCTCTCGACCCGAATCGGCCGCCATGGATTCCTACATAAAAGAAAATCTGGAAAGAGGGTTCATCCGCCCCGCTAAGTCACCTGTTGGTGCAGGTTTCTTTTTTGTTGGCAAGAAAGACAGCTCTCTCAGACCTTGTATTGATTACCGGACTCTTAACCGTATCACTGTTAAGAACACTTAACCACTACCGTTAATCTCAGATCTGTTCAATCAAGTTAAAGGAGCAGTCATTTACTCCAAGATTGATCTTCGTGGGGCATACAACATGGTACGGATCAGGGAGGGAGACGAATGGAAGACTGCTTTAAACACCCATTCAGGCCACTATGAATATCTGGTAATGGCTTTCGGGTT
The DNA here is from genome assembly GCA_011038615.1 of Limnodynastes dumerilii. NCBI lineage: Eukaryota > Metazoa > Chordata > Amphibia > Anura > Limnodynastidae > Limnodynastes > Limnodynastes dumerilii. Next base: position 205,428 of record WWET01001864.1, on the reverse strand, counting down.
AAGTAATGCCCCGCCAGTGTTTCAAGACTTCATTAACGACGTGTTCAGAGATTTCTTGAAAAAATTCGTAGTGGTCTATCTTGATGACATACTAATCTTTTCTCCATCCCCTGAAGAGTATCGAAAACATGTCAAGTTAATTCTTGCCCGTCTCTGAGAATTCAGGTTGTATGCCAAATTGGAAAAGTGTGAATTCAAAGTATCCAAGGTAACTTTTTGGGGGTAAATCTGTCAAAGTTATATTCATAGAACTAAAGCACCTTTATATCCTTACTGCTTTAAACTGGATTCATACAATGATATATATTAATTTAACCATAAAACATTATACTCATATATATATTCAATAACACATACCAATTTACAATATGTAACTAAGCGAAACTCACCAGCCCTTAATTAAGATTATAAGCTATCAATAAAGATAAAGACATGTTAAAGTTCATAATATACTTACTAGGTCAAGATGACCCAGTACAAACAGGCACAAACAACTTATTAATATCCAGGGGAATAATAGGATAAGGGTCTAATAGAATATGTGACGCCAGGCCTCAAAGAAATCCAGACACGTAGGAGGGTGTTTTTAAATACTGATATAATACCAGGAAGAGGGAGAATTGCAGATGCTAGCAATACGATGTTGGCAGGAATAAAGTCCATGATGATCTATGTATTTTTAATGTGCATAAGGGTGACCAGATTTGATATAAATATGCCTGTCTTGTATAATGATGTTGTCACTGCTTTCTGACCCTCGGTGATCCACACTGTCTACGATTGCTGAGTTAAGGGCTCGATTCAATAAATTCTTCGATTGGAAATACTTACTGCTCATGGCTACTTATTCAAGTCTATTGGATGAACTGATTGAGAATTATTAGAACTTAAACAAATCATTTCCCCCTTGGGTTTCGCCATGGACCCAGAAAAGGTGAAGGCTATCCTCGAATGGAAACAACCCATGGACCTCAAAGCCATCCAACGATTCATGGGGTTCTCTAATTATTACCGTGGATTCATTAAGTCCTTCTCCACCCTGACGGCCCCTATTTCTGCCTTGACCAGAAAAATTCGGATCCTACCAAATGGTCGGAAGATGCTGTAAGTGCCTTTGAAGCCTTGAAACAAGCCTTTATCACCGCATCTATTCTCAGACATCCTAATCCAGAATTACCCTTCATCATTGAAGTCGATGCATCGGATGTCGGGACGGGGGCAGTTCTGTCTCAGAGAGACTCACAAGATTCCAAATACTTTCCGTGTGTTTACTTTTCCAAACAATTTTCATCTGCTGAGAAGAATTATGATGTTGGCAACCGGGAATTGTTGGCCATCAAGATGGTGTTCGAAGAATGGAGACACTGGCTGAAGGGGTCTGCTCATGTCATCACTGTTCTTACTGATCATAAAAATCTAGCATACATTGAATCTGCCAAGTGCTTGAACCCTTGCCAGGCCCACTGGACCCTCCCTCCCTTACCCATGATTCCTCCAACCTCCATCATAGTGGGATCAACTCAGGACCTTCGATCCAGAATTCTTACAGTCCAAAACCAAACTCCGGAACAAACACCCATTGGTTGGCTTTTTGTCCCCGAAAATTGCAGGAAGCAATTCTCCAGGAGAATCATTCTTACAAGACTGACAGTCATTTGGGCATCCAGAAAACTTTGAAAGCTTTGTCTCAATCGGTGTGGTGGCCCTCCATGATTCAAGACACCAAGGAATTTGTTTCCACATGTACCCTCTGTGCCAGGAACAAGACGCCACGTTCTCTTTCTTGCAGGCCTCTTCTTCCTCTTCCTGTTTCCAAGCGTCCATGGACCCACCTGTCTATGGACTTCATCACGAATCTCCCTAACTCCCATGGGCATACCACCATCTGGGTGGTGGTCGACAGGTTCAGCAAGATGGCACATTTTATTCCTTTACCAGGATTACCTAATGCTCAGACTTTGGCCAATCTGTTTGTTAAACACATTCTCAGACTTCATGGACTGCCCTTGGAGGGTTCACAATTTGTTGCCTCTTTCTGGAGAGCCTTTTGCAAAAGTTTTGGGATCCAGATCAACCTGTCTTCTGGATATCACCCTCAATCTAATGGTCAAACCGAGAGAGTGAATCAATCCCTAGAACAATACTTGCATTGCTACACGTCCAGACTCCAGAACAATTGGTCCGAGAACATTCCTTTGGCAGAGTTTGCATATAATAACGCTCATCATTCTTCTACGTCTGTGTCACCCTTCTTTTGTGCCCATGGATTCCATCCTAGAGCTAATTTCATCATTCCTGTCGCCACCACCCCACATCCTGGAGTTAGGGGGACGGTCAAAGGGATGAAGATCACCTGGAAGAGAGTCAACCACAGCTTTCAGAACTAAGTCCAGAGTAGGTCTTCACCAATCCAAATGTAATTTTAAGGTTGGAGACAGGGTCTGGCTCTCCACAAAAAATATCAGATTAAGACAACCATCTAGAAAATGAGGGCCTCGTTTTATTGGACCTTTTCGCATCATCAAGAGAATTAACCCTGTAGCCTTTAGATTGGACTTACCCCAAAATCTCAAAATTCCTTCTACTTTTCATGTTTTCAGTGATCAGCCTCTATATGAATACTTTTCACCTTCCCTCTGGCGCCGGTTATAGTTTCTGCTTGCCAGTGCTGTGATCTGCTATACTTGTGTGCCTAGTGCTTTTTGCCTAGTGATCTGACCGTTGTTTGCCCTTATATCCTGCCTTGTTACTGCCTCAGTGTCCATCAGTGTTTCTCTCCCTGGTTCTCCCTCCTTAGTATATCTACCTTCCCAATTATTCCTAACCTCTCCCGGAGTGTATGTTTATGTTACCCCTTCGGGGGCCCCACCATATGTCTGCGAGTGTGCGAGCCCTGGTCCATCTTGTCCACTCCTGTGACCTACCTCTCGTCCGCCGTGCTCAGTTTAGTGTTCAGTGTAGTTCATCAGCAGTTGGCCCCTTCCAATCCGGTCTGCATCCCACTTCCTCATTTTCACCTCCCCTCATCTTCTGGTATCCATCTTTGTTTTCCTTTTCCTCTCCTACAAGTCTGGTTCAATGGGGCACAGCAAATTCCATCCCCACCACCAGGGGCTCTTGTGAACACCACCTGATAGCAAAGACTCCATGCCCCGGTAGCCGACATCGTAACATGGAGCTTTAGACTAGGGGACTTGGTCATAATATAATTCCTCTTCTTTGGTTCTCCCGCCCTTTATCTTCATTAATTCAGGGACGTCTAACGATATGGGAACTAGCCCTACATTGTCTTGTCCCGGAGGGACATGGGAGCATACCCAACAATTGTTTTGTTTTAAGACCTTCCCTACCAGGGAATAATGGTCTACAGGACATCCATCAAAGTTAAGGTAATTTCTGGACTGGCATCTTTGGATGCAACCCTCTTCTATAATGGGATCACAGGTCTTACATATGCAGTATTCTTCAGACGACAACCTTTCATATTGCCTCTGAACTCCAGGGTAGGCAGACCGCTTTTTCAGTACTGAAATGGAACTACCTGACCAAATCACACATCTTGTACCATTACCGATCCGATACTCATCCTTCACCTCATTACCAGACCCGTTCTCATCCATCCTTTCACCGTAACATGTACACGCAAAGCTGAAAAACACAAGAGAAGGTGGACTCCATGTTGATGAGATGATCTATCTCCCTCTCCCAGTTGTTACTTCTCCTCCCAGAATAAGCACTCAAGTGTAGGGGTTATCGTCTCGATTTCCTCTGCATCCCGAACCTCATCTGGGTTGACAGCTCTCTTACAGTGAGACGAATGTATCCACGTATTCCTCTCAGCGACTTTGACAGAAATCGATTTGTATCACTTGAAAAGGACCTTCTGTTGGGGGAATGTGAGATGGTTTGGTTGGAATCGTTTTTCCAACATTCTTCCTCAGACATATAAAACATGACTTAACCTTCTAAAGTATCAGTGCGGAGAATCCTGGTGCGCTCCAATGGGATCTTACCAACCTGCACATACCTTCCTTCCCTAAGTGAGTCAAACCGTGTGCTGCTTCAGCTAGGGCTGGAAGATATGCTCTGGGAGTCACTGGTTTTCCCGTTCCATCTTTACAAAGCCCATCAGGCTCTTGAGCACAATCTTTTGCCTTCCAGATGGCCTTTTCCTGTGGAGAACACAAATCTTGCATATCAATTGCGTGGAGAGTCTAGAATACCATGATATTAATTTCCATATTTTCAGATAGTGATGAAGCTGTGGCTCTCTTAGCAGCCTCCTCTGCCCTCTGGTTCTCTAGTAAAACTGTGTCTGTTTCATTTGTGTATGTGTAATGTATTAAGTGTTTACAACTATTACCTGCAACAATTATAACACAAGCAAGTGTGTGTGTGTGTGTGTGTGTGTATGTGTGTGTGTGAGGGAGGGTCATGTGTCATGGAGGCAAATAACATAATTTGACTTCCAGGTTCTTTCTTTGATCACTTGGAAAGTTACGTCTGTTATAATTGTATTTTATAAATTAGAAATAGATAATGATATTCATTTAAGAAAAACTTATGGCACAGAGACATTGCAGTAAGCTGCCTATGATAAATGTAGGTATGCTTCATCAATGCAGGATTGAGAATAATACAAAACGTTTTCTATTATACCCGTAACTATTTTCACACAGTCCAATATTCTTACATCATTCTAGATCAAAATTTTGAAAATGAAAAAAAATATATTTTTCTAACAAAAAATTAATAATAAAATTGTTTTTTTTTTTTAAACTCTTTTTTTATTGGAGAAACAAGACAACGTAGTACAATAAAATGGACACAGATGGACATTACCCTATACAATTGGACAAGCAATGAATAAGTGAAAATATACACTGAGAAACAAATGCGGTAACAAATTAGATTACATTGATCATCAGATGTATAATATGAACAATAAGAGGTAAAACATGTCCACATTGCGAACTATCAGGGCACGGCTACCCCCCACAGTATACCAAAAAAAAAAACACCCTGAGACTCTTCAAAATGTAATTGGGGGATCATTTAAAAAAATTCTAGTCTCATACCAATTTGTCTAGCTGAAACAAGACTGTATTTGTAACTTAACAGCGGGCGTTTGAAGATTAATAAAAGGCTGCCATAACTCAAAAAAGGCCTCCGTGCGTGCTTCTTTGGTTAGCGAAGCCTCCACCCAGTCCATTCTAAATACAAAGAAAAGTTTGTTGTGAAACAGCGCCAAACTCGGTGGGTCAGGCTTTATCCATGTTTGTAAAATGCACTTTTTGGCTACTGCAGACACTATTATTGCCATTTTCCTTTGATCTTTAGTAATGCAAGGGAAACCATCGGTTACACCTAACACCGCCCATTCCGATGTCAGCGACAAGCGCAATGAGAGGTTGGTCCTTGAAAATTGTATAACCTGATTCCAAAACCGCCGAATCAAGGGACACGCCCACAAGCAATGTATCATGTCAGCTCCTCCCCCCTGGCATTTGAGGCATGCATCAGTGTCAGAAAGACCCATCAGAAAGCGCCAGTGGGGGATCAAATAACCTTTGTGAAATATGTTATAAAACATTTCCCTATAGGAGCTAGATGTAATACAGGAGACAGATCGCGTAAAAGCTTTTAAAACGGTGCTAAGAGTTAGTCGTGGAAAGATTTCCACCCATCTTAACATCCCTGTTTTCAACTTAGCATGGTCAATGGGTTGACGTAAATGCCTGTAGTGGCGAGAAATAGCTTTCTTTCCTCTTAATGGCTGGGATAGAAGCACATCCAGAGGGTTGGACATATCCTGCGCGCTTAACATTCTTATCACGGAGCTGGCATAGTGCTGGGCCTGATGCAGAGCCAAAATATGACTCGGCGATAGATTAAATGTACTCATAAGCCACGCAATCCTATGCGGTTTTCTCGCCTGAGTATCGACCAATGAACGAATATGCTGGATACCATGGTCCGACCAATCTCCAAACGGAAATAGAGCTCGGCCATCCTGGAAGTGTGGATTGGCAACTAAGGGGAGAAAAAGCGAATAGTGGCCATTAAGGTTACTCTTACGCCGAACACTATGCCAGACCCTCCATGCAGACATCAGCAATGGGTTGGAAAGGATGGTCTCGGGCATGTCGTATTTGTGCATATGGAGAAAAGAAATTAAAGACTGGTCAGGGAGAAAGGACTGTTCAATGGAAAGATTAGAATACGTTTCCTCCTTGTGTAGCCAATCCCTAATGAACCGTAGTGTACCTGCGTAGCAGTACAGTTTCAAATCAGGGAAATTGATACCCCCATCCGAAACCGATTGTTGTAGTTTAAGTAGACCTATTCTCGGGCGCTTTCCCTGCCAAATAAACCTACGGAATGAATTGTTTATTAATTTTTCGTCCTTATCAGACAGCACAATAGGAAGCATCTGGAGAGGATACAACAACTTGGGAAAAGTGATCATTTTGACTAGGTTAGCTCTCCCCAAATAAGAGAGCATAAGATGTTTCCAAGAAGCTAGTTCATCCAGAGAGGTTCGTATTATGCGCCTCATATTCAACTCATATAAATTGTGTATATTTTTAGGTATGAGTACTCCTAGATATCTAAAAGATTCCTGGGCCCATGTTAATTGTAAATTAGCCCCCCACCTTGGCCGGGTATCTTTGCTCAACAACATTGCCACCGATTTTTCCCTGTTAATTGTGAAGCCAGAAACAGTCCCATATTCGCTAATCTTGTTTAAGATAAGTTGCAGGGAACGCTGAGGGTTGGAGATATATAAAAGCAGATCATCGGCAAATGCTGAAATCTTCACTTCATTGCTCCCTATTTTTATCCCTTGAAAACCTGACCATGACTGCAATATTCGGAGAAGGGGGTCCAACGCCAAATTAAAGAGCAGGGGAGACAGAGGACACCCCTGCCTGGTGCCAGTGGACATCACCAAAGGAGGGCTCTGCATGCCATTAATAAGAAACACCGTGGATGGAGCTGTATAAATAAACCTAATAAATTGCGAAAATGACTGGCCAAACAATCTATGCTCAAGGATCCTCTGTAAATGCACCCAGGAAACCTTGTCAAAAGCCTTCTCCGCATCCAGGCTTAAAAGCATGTCTGCGGAGGAAGCTTGCCCACCGGAAGCAGCCACAATAGCCGCTACCGCAGTACGCACCGCCTTGACGGAGAACCTATTATGAACAAACCCCAATTGATGAGATGTGAGTAATTGGGGAAGAATCGATTGCAGTCTATTTGCCATGATCTTAGCCATGATTTTAAAATCTTGGTTAAGCAGGGTTATGGGTCTGTAAGAAGATATTGATTCTGGACTTTTATTAGGTTTTAAAATGAAAATTGTGTGGGCCGAATTAAACGAGGGATAGGGAGGGGAGTCTCTATGAAGTCTTTGAAAAAGGGAGGTCAAATGTGGAGCAACGTGATCTTTTAGCAGTTTAAAATACTCCCCACTAAAATCGTCAGGGCCTGGCAATAATAAAATTGTTAACAATCCATAACCCGTACTCCACTCTTTTTAGTCTTCTAGACTAATCACTAGGGTTATTAAATTTATTCATTTTTTTATTTCTATTTTAGAATTGCAGCTATTTATATGGAGATTTCTTTATATATATGTTAATTGGCATTCTCTTGTTACCTGCTAAACAAAATGTAAGCAGAGATTTACCATTAATTACCCTTTTGTAATATTGCACTCTAAACCTTTGGGGTCCTAATTCTTTAAAATGAACATGAATTCACACAATTTATAATTTTTTTTCTCAAGAATACAGGAGACATTGAATATTTAGGCCACCAAGCTTTAGTTAAAAAGAAAGACAAGATATTAGATATTAGTCTGATATAACTTTGTTCTTGTCACATCTCAGCCAAAAGACAATGGTCCATTTCACCAGCTTATTCCAATAAATCAGTTACATAAGTTTCCTGCCAACAAAGAAGAAAAGTTATTATCAATTACTGCTACTAAGCTTTTGAGTTGCAAGGATCTTTGTAGGTCTAGGAGACAAAAGATAAAAATGCTAATTTCTCATTTCACAGTTGTAAAATTTTTAGGTGTTATGTTATGTCATAATGAATAAGAACATCAAATCCATATAAATTTAACTTCTTTTTTTTTCAAGATTGTAGTATACATCGACACTTAGGCCCGTAATCAGACCACCGTAATCAGTGTTTACCGAAATTTGATACTGCGCATGTGTAGTCATTTTTTTACGTAATCTACATATCTTTTCATAACATAGATTGCGTATATGTGGTCTTAAACACCGCATATACGCAATCTATGTAACGAAAAGATACGCAGATTACATTAAAAAATTACTACGCATTCGCAGTATCCGGTGGTCTGAACACGGGCCTTAGTTCTCAGCCTAATGAATAGATCCTGTGTGAGGAGAGAAATGTGAGAACTCGCTGCTCCAGATTAGGTTACAAATTAACATTTGAATGTCTCCCCCTCGCAACCTGTGACATTTTTCTAGTTTACATGTCTAAACAGATACAAACCAAAAATTTACACGCTTTTAATTAACCCTGCGTGTACATATAATAACACATAGAACTTTTCATTTCCAGATTACAGATTTCATTACCTATAAGTTAAACGGAAAATACATTTTCAACCTTGTGATGAAAAGACATACATGGCCAGAATAGAATATTTATTGACATACAGACAACATTAATGGTTAGTAGTTACACGTGAATACGAGAAGCGTGTGTGGTTGCATGGTACTCATGCATGGCGCTCACATTCGTGGACGCATGCGCAGGGGCGGCGTCCTTTGTCTCATTCGCAGCTTTTTTGCGTCAAATTTTCACTTCGGTTTGCCATAATATAAGACAACTTGCATATTTCTCGCGTTTCTTCGCGAATTTACTTTATAAATTTGTAATCCCACATCTCTTAAAATTTCTTCATCAAAGCTGCCAACGAGAGGAAATCCTCTGTTACATTTCTTAGTCATTTTTGTCCATTCTTTACAGCACTGCATACCAATAACGCCATACTTCTTATTCATTATATACATAGCACAACCAACAGGCCAACAGGCATACCAATAGCACCCACTGCACATGTTCTTTTGATCACTGCAGAGGGTATTTCATCCACGACCTTATCTTTAGTTGAGCGCATCCCCATGCTAACACCCCACAGCAAAACAAATATCAAGAATACAACGCAAAGGCAACAATGGGAAGGTGAAACCATAAAGATCAAGCTCAAAGCTGTCACCATGTTTAAAAATAATAGATTATCTATTCTCTAGCTAGCGTACATATCAATTCGCAAGTACCAAACAGCGTGAAGCTATGCCTGAAGAGTAGGCCTTCAATAAACACACCAGCTGAAATAGACCTAAGAACTGATGCAAATCCTAGTTTGATACGATACTAATTTGATACCAAAATCCCAAATCACCTCTTTTGCGTACAGTACAAATCAACCGTACACAATATAGAATATACTAATAAACAGCAATATATATTGCAAGAGTTACGTGCTCTCAAAAGCACTAGTGTTCCACACAATAATCCACACAATAAACTGACACAATACAAACACACTTTAGACAATTTCCTAACTATGGCAGGCTGTTCCTTTCCCCCTTTACAATACAGCACAAGTAACTTTAAAATATGTCTATCTGAATGAAAACGCATGTATACACCTATAAGCTTGCTATGCAACTAGAAAACAGCTTGCTGTAGGAAAAACAACATGCGATCGACTACAACCCTTTCAATTTAAACGTCATTAGCAGATAGCGATTGACTAACACAAATATGATAATACAAAATATGATACTTTTGTGACTTTTAGTCACTCGCAATTTGCATACGTCGTGATAAGAATCTCACTCTCGAGCCCCCAGCTGTGAGACTCAATACTCACTTTGGGCCAGATTGACACAATAAGCTGCGGCTTCTTAACTGCGTATAGGTCCGAAATTACTTACTGCGCATGCGTAGTAGGCAATTTACGCTATCTACGTAGTCACTTTGGGGCAGATCCTGAACTACGCATTTCCATGAATTTACGTGTGGCGGACACGTAAATTCGCAGATTTGTACGCACTGCGCATGCGCACCGCAGAAAATACGCACATTCACGTAGCGTATTTTCAAACGTATGGAGAATTCACGTATTGCTAACGTAAATACTTACGTGTGGGCGTGCCAAATTTACGTTAGTCAACAATACGTGTGTTTTACGTGAAGTAGGCGGGGGGTGGTATTTAAAGTGTACAGTATGGGCGTGCTAAGCTGCGTACGTTCGCGTAGTCTGTACGCCCGTTAGCGGACGTATTCTGTTACGTTAGGAAAAGTTAAGGTAGGGTTTGGGTCGCGTAATTTGAGAAAATACGTCCGTGCAAGGGGTGTGCCGTGGGGAGTGTATTG
>WWET01001864.1:151779-162200 GCA_011038615.1 Limnodynastes dumerilii | reverse complement strand
ACCTTCTCCCCCCCCCCCTCTATACACACACACACACACACACACACACACACACATCTCAGTTATCTCAAGTCCGAGAAATCCAACGCTTATCCCGTGATGTAAATGAAACAAAGAAGATTATCTGTAATACAAAACTATTTGAGCCTTGAATCGGAGGAGTCATTAATGAAATAAATTGAGAGAATGATAGCATATTAAATAACCTATCACATCCAGTATCTGGAGACCACGCTGAGCTGCCTCTTCTGCTGGAAATCTCTTTCACATCTACAGAATGGGGCTGACAGGAGCTGAGAGTCTGCTTGAATTCCGTCCAATTTTGGAAGCATCTCTTTGTAGATTAAAGAGCTGAGATGTTAACGGTTTAGTCTCCAGCTCGCTCACACCCAGCGCAGTCATCCCATGTGTTGATCCAGCGTGAACTTGTCGTGCCCACTTTTGGCAGAAGGCTTTCCTGCAATCCATTAGCAAGCTGTAACATAGAGCTGCAGGTTGCTGCAATCTCATTAATATTTTGGATATCGTTGAATATTGAGTATAACTTAGCGCACATTCCCCATATGCCAGCCCACTCCTGCCATGCTGGCTGACTCCTTTCTCTCCATTATTACCAATTAGCCTCTACTTTCAAAAGTCAGATCCAAGTTACCAAGATACTTAGCAATGAGACCAACTATGTGTGCTGGCCAGGCATGCCTAATGCTCACCCCGCACACTCCGCTTTAGGGGGTAATGAAATAATGAAATGCATCAGTGGATTTCAAACAACGTTGTTTTTTTATTGCCCACAATGATGTTCTCTTTATTGACTCCACTGTTATCAAACAAAACAGGTCTAAACTATACAAAAAGTCTACAGGTATAATAAAAATATGTTGTGTCTTACCCTTATCTATCTATCTATCTATCTATCTATCTATCTATCTATCTACCTGTGTGTGTATCAGTGTGTAGAGAATGGCACAGTTTGTAGTTTGTGAAGGAAAATCGTTTATATTTTTTGTGATAGTAATAACTTCTGGACACATAAAGTTAGTGACAGGGACAGCAGTGGGACTTTATCAAGGGTTAATTCAAACTAAAAAGAGGATAGACGCGTAGATCTGGAAGTGTGGTGGACCTGTGGTAATGTGAGTGTTTCTTAATTAGATGAGGATGACAAAAGAGGGCTGGCAGCAATCTATCCTGGCCATAGTGTAGGATGTCTGGAGCAAAACGCACGCTGTCAGCTGGTGAGCGCACTCTCTATTCACGACTCTCCTTAGGGAGCTGAGTCCCAAATCTAACACCACATCTCCCCCTAGTAACATCCACTAACCCGACACAAATAATAATAATCACTACCCCCCACCTTCTAACCCTTTATTCATCAGCAGTAACGACAGCAAGTAGACCAGCCTCATCGTCCCACTTCTTCCCACCCCACTCACATGCACCAGAGATCACAAAGTTCCAGTTATAACAATAGCACTGTTCATTATTCTCAATATTTTCACTGAGCAAAGATATATACACTGTACATAACTGACACTATTCAGTGGTTCAGATACCAAGACTTTCAAATTCCATAATATCTCTTCGATCCCAAAAGAGGGACAAGTTGGATGGAAGGAGATATAGGATTTTGTTTAAAATAAGTAATAATTTGCTAAAAGCATTAATCTAGTTCACATAATAATAGAAGATAATCTGTATCCAAGTTGAAAACTACAACATGACCTATAAAGTACTACAAAATCCATATATTGTTTTAAGCCAAATAAAAATAAAAAAAATGTAAAAAAAAAATAAATTGTCATTAAAATAATAATCTATCCCATGGTTATGAGGTTGGTTGATTATGCCTTCACACTGTATTTACAGTTTCGGTTGAGCTAGATATAAGGAAGGGTTAAATGCCCGGCATTGAACGTGAAACAAAAGCTGGAATTCAGTGTCAAGTCAGAATAGGCTGTTTGAAAACCTGCAATCCAAAACCTACAACGTTAGCAGGTGAGTGAATGGCAGAGAGCCCCATCTCTACTGTATCCTCTCCAGAGAACTGCTGGGAGATGTCTATCCTCTATTCAGGACTGGTACCCGCAGGGAGTTGCCAGATAGTCAACCTGAAATAAGTGAGCCTCTCATCATCATCATCACAAATGAATTGCTTCTTTCACCTCCAGGTTTCCAGCAGTTTATGAAAAGAGAGGACGCAGAATAACTCAGACTAGAGCAGTCTTCTGAAGTGGTATCAGATGGCAGGCTTCGACAGGACAGTTTTGCACTTGGATGTATACGTGTCCCTAAAATACATGGTACTGGCTTAGTTTCTCGTTACTTACAAGTGTTTCTGTCATTTGTTAGTGTCTCTCTTTTACTCTCTACTTTAGATTGCTTTGGATCCCTTTTACAGGTAGCAGAGGAGATTCTATGTAATGCAAGTCATGGACCCATTCTGGTGATCGCCTCTTATTAGTTGTTTTGTAGCAACAGGAAAATAATGTTACGTCATTTTTCTGGTGTACAATGACGGTTCATGAAGGGTGTAGTGTTATGGATGGTGACTTACTTACTGTAGAGTGTCGGTCTGTGGTCAGGTAAAGTATACAGTTACTTGAAAGATGATATGATCCTACTTACAATGACTAATGTGGCTGCACCTGACTTGTGCATACTGAACGATACAGATGACACAGCCCAGGAGAGTGTTCCAGTAAAATAGGTATAATGGGAAAGTTAAAAGGAGTTGTGTATCAGGGCTGCTATATCTGTTTGTATTTTTGTTTAATCCATCTTGCACATGCAACGTACTGAAAATAGCTATCTATTCAGAGGTCTGTCAGTAGCAACGGCATAGGTAGTCCTGCAAATAAGTGCACCATTGAGACATGCAAACACATATGTATAAGTAAACAGACAGAGAGATGTAATACAGCAGCCTATACAAGTATCTCTTATTAGTCTTTATCTTTTTTTTTACAATTAATATAGTTTTAAGAGATATGTGACTAATTTTAATAAAGTTTCCATAACAGCATTAAATTAATTTTATTTTTTAAAGAATAACATCCCCCCTCTCTTCCAGGTAATTGCTCTGTAGTAGATCTGCAGTAGAAGAATAAAGATAGTTATTTATTATCCATGATAACAGAGGGGGACTTTCTCCTTCTCTCACTCTCTCTTTTCTTTTTCTCTCTCTACCCTCTCTCTCTCTCCCCCTCCCCCTCCCCCTCTCTCTCTCCCTCCCTCTCTCTCTCTCTCTCTCTCTCTCTCTCTCTCTCTCTCTCTCTTATTCAGTCATAAAAAATATTAACCATAATTAAATATATTAGACAGTGTCATGGTTGTTAGGTTTAAAAGGCTGTATTATAGCTATGTATAGTATCTTTTGCACCAACCCTAATCTGGTGCAGGATTTTATGCAGAAACACATATTTTAATAATAAAACACCCCTTTCCATTAGCACAGAGCACACAGAATAAGCACAGGCGACTTTTTTGTGCTTGCACTGATTGTGAACATGTGCAATGCTAAAAATGTCTGTGCTTACACAAAGAGAGAGTTGTAGGGTCCTGCCATCGGAACTCCTGAGGGGAGTGATATCCCCTTGCGTGAACAGAACCTAGGATTGCATGGTGATCTGCCATAGGATTTCCCTTGCCGCTACAGTCAGCAGAGATCTGAATCCTTCCTTATATTTATATTTTTCCCTTTATTCCACATTCTCCCCATTCCTAACATTTCATAGCTTACTTTCCTTTCTACTCCCTCATTCCTAGATCTAGCTGCTGAGAAGATGGTTGTGCGAGGATCCTTCTAGCACCTTTTGTGTCATTTCCCTTGAACTGTCTTCTCAACTTTCTTCAGTGGAGGTCCACTCTGTATGCCTCTATCAGCTTTTATGCTTTTGTGATGCCATCATGAATAGCCCCCTTTGCCCTCTTCATTTCCTGGCTCTCCCATTCCTAAAGAAGCATGGGCCTGATCCAGAGTTACGCCGATGCGCTGTGCTTACTAAAGCACAGCGTATCGGCGTTCACTTACCTTGGCACTCCCCTTGTGCGGGTGAATGGCCCCTTCCTTACACCAGCTGAAGGCTACCCTAACTTCAGCCGGCGTAAGGAAGGGGCCATACGCTCGCACCGGAGCACAGCGTGTCGGCGTTCCCTTACCCCGACACTCCCCCTGTGCGGGCGTATGGCCCCTTCCTTATGCCGGCTGAATGCTACCCTAACTTCATCCGGCGTAAGTAAGGGGCCATACGCTCGCACAGGAGCGTATGGCCGCCTAGCCTGCCCCCCCACCCTCATTTAACTGCCTCCCCCCGCCCACCTGCACTAACCTGAACGTAGGGACGCTGGAGGACGTCCCCTCCAGCGTCCCTACAGCGCTGCTACGGACGCCCGATCCAGGATCGGGCGTTGCCGTAGCAATGCCAGGCAACATCTGCCTGGCGCATGTGCAGATCGGCTGAAAAGTACCTCTGGATCAGGTACCAGTTTGGTTTCCTTCGAGAGATAGCTTCCAACAGAGGGGCCAGGTTGGTCTCACAAGTGACTTGTACAGTGTAGGGATGCCAAGGCTCCAGTAATGATCCATATACTTCCAATAATCTGGATCCAGTCCTTTGTTACTATTATATGACATAAAAATTCTTTCAAACTATTTTATTGCAGTAGGGATTTCATTATCCCATATCATTTGCAGTTGCTTTGATCATAAAACATTATATTTCCTAGATAGAGTAGATTACTTGTAATCAGATTTAAAGTTCAGCAATGGTTTTTAACACACCCACGTACATAAACTGGAGACATTAATCATTTACAGTCCTCCTTGTAGCAGCCCTCTTATCTATTGTCAATATTTTCATATGACAAAAGCAGGATCCCTAAACAGTTCCTGCTCTTAGGCAGGCAAGAATACAGCCTGTTTCTTGGTATTCTTGGCAGTTACTATATTATTAGATGACTGCAGGAAAATAAACAACAAAAAATAAATACATTTGTTGGAATTTTATATGTACCTTATAAATAAAAATAAACCGAGAAAAAAGCACAGCCTGGAGTCCTATATGTCCTGATAAGTGGACTATTCTGGAGTTTTATGTTACTTTTTTAATTACTATGTTTATTTTGTCTTGTGCGGCTGTGCCCAAAAGGGGTGGAATTTTTGGGGAAATGGGTGGGATTTGGATGGGACCTGGGCGGGGATTATTTGTCCCATTTTTGGGATTGTAAATGTTGGATGGTATAGGCTGGTACAGTTGTCCATCTTCTAATCCCCTGTTATTGGGTTAGGTCCTCCCCACTGAAAGTACATAATGACAAATATAACAGTATATATGCTATAACCTACAGTTTCATACATTTAGACACTATGGATGCAGCTTTGTTTGAAAAATAACTATGGCTAAGCATGAAGACACAGCTTTATGAGGGCAACTGCAATCATCCAATCAAAAGCTGCTGCTAACTACTCGCAACCGTGTGCCTTGACGCTGGGCAGGTGATGCTGGGCAGGTGACGCTGGGCAGGCTTAACCTAATATAGCTATACTGTGAACTAAACCTCTGCTGACACATAGTGATATAAAATGTTTGTTTGGAGCGCTGGACCTCTCTTTTGTTCCTTGTAGTTACACAGGCCCGTATTCACATATAAGAAACTTCTGCTTCTCAGGTGCGTATTTCTATGAAATGACCTACTGTGCATGCGTAGTAGGTCATTTTACGCAATCTACATACCAATTAGATAGAGACCGCACATAGTAGTTTAGTTAGAAAGAGGCGGCCTTAAGCCGCCTTGGGTAGTGATTAGGTAGAAGTGGGAGGGGAGAGGGATTTAGATTAGCCAGGAAGGGGCGGGGAGGAGGTGGGGAGAGGAAAATTCCAAGAAGGAGACGGTTAGACAAGGTAGCCATATGGCACTACTAAGTGCCATAAGGTAACGAAATGTGGGCAGAGCGTGGGGAGGGGGCTGGAGAAGTAGGTGCAGATACATGTGTATACGCAACTACGGATCACACACGAAAGTATGAATCCGGTTCACAGTGGTCACTTTTGATCCTTGGCTGTAGCCCTGTCATATATATATATATATATATATATATATATATATTGCTCGAAGTGGAAATGTAGAAGTGGGGGGTATTCAGCACCAGATGTGTCTTGAGTTTGGCAAAGTAAACAGGTCAACACTGAGTAATCACATTGTGTACATGTCATGTGGGTCATGATTTCTACACTAAACGCTTCATGTTTAATTAAATGATCTGGTTACCGCTAGGGAAAAACAATGATAGCTCCCCCAAAGATAAAAGCCGTTTCTAGGGGTAGACAAGACTTATTGTCCCCTCCTTCTGTTTGTCCAGCCAACCTTTTTGCCCCTCCTTTTGTGTGCCCAGCCAGCCTTATTGCCCCCTCTTTATTTGTGTCCAGTAAACCTTGTTGTCCCCACCTTCTGTTTGCCATCCAATCTTATTACCCCTTCTTTTGTGTGCCCAGCCAGCCTTATTGCTCCTTCCTTATGTGTCCAGTCAGCCTAATTGCCCGTCCTTTTGTGATCCCAGCCAGCCTTATTGCCCCCTCTTTATTTGTGTCCAGTCAGTGTTATTGTCCCCTCCTTCTGTTTGTCCATCCAACCTTATTACCTCTTCTTTTGTGTGCCCAGCCAGCCTTATTGCTCCTTCCTTATGTGTCCAGTCAGCCTAATTGCCCGTCCTTTTGTGGTCCCAGCCAGCCTTATTGCCCCCTCTTTATTTGTGTCCAGTGAGTGTTATTGTCCCCTCCTTCTGTTTGTCCATCCAACCTTATTACCCCCTCTCTATGTTCAGAAAGTCTTATAGCCCCCTCTTAATGAGTGCCCACCCAGCCTTATTGTCCCTCCTGTGTCCAGCCAGTCTTATTGCCCCAACTTTATTTGTGTGCAGTCAACCTTATTGTCCCTTCTTCAGTTTGCCCAGTCTTATTGCCCCTCCAGTGTCCAGACAGCCTTATTACCCCCACTTTAATTGTGTGCAGCCAGCCTTATTGCTCCTCCTGTGTCCAGACAGCCTTATTATCCCCCCCCCCCTCCCTTCCCACCCAGCCTTATTGTCCCTCCTTCTGTGTCCAGACAGAATTATTGCCCCTCTATGTGTGTCTATTCAGCCTTATTGCCCCGTTCATGTCCAGCTTCCCACTCCCTCATTCCAAATGCCCATTCCCAAACTACTTTCTAAAATAATTGTATATTAATACCCCGTTCAGATTGCCTCAAAATACCGGCTTTTTTGAAGAAAAAGCCGGCTGTAGAAATAAAGCCGGCTTCTAAAGGCAACGGGCAAATTTCAAAAAGCCGGCTACTGAAAGAGCCGGCTAAAAAGAAGGGTTTTAGCCGGGTCTGAACACCTGAACGCTTTCAATAGCCGGGTTGGCGCGTTCAGACTGGGTTAAAAAGCCGGCTTTTTCACTGCAGCCGGCTTTTTCATCAAAAAAGCCGGTGTTTTCAGCTCAGTCTGAACGCACCAATTTTAAATCTTCAAAATTCTGCCCCCTGCCTAAAAAGCCTGCTTTTTAGGCAGTGGCAATCTGAACGCGGTATAAACTTACCTTTCCTGTGTCTCTTCCGGCTCTCTTATCTGCGGTGTGCGCTCTGCAGATTAATGATGCTCGCGTGACCTTAGGTCACACTTGCGTCTTCTGATCAGAGATGCGATAAAAAAAAAAAAACATTTCTGGTGATCGTCAGTAAACTACACCAATCTCCGGCGATTTTGTGACAATTGTCTTTATTAAATCTGGCCCATAGTGTTATATAATGTTTGTATGGAGCTCTGGACCTCTCTTTTGTTCCTACTAGCAACCATCATCATTATCAGAAATTATACAAATGAAGAACCTTTTCATGAGCGCTAAAACCATCAGCAGCTTTTATATAAAAAGGTGTCCATAATACCCTAGATTTACAAAAAATTCAAAAGAAATATGTAAAAGAAACAGCGCTGATTAATTAAAAATTAAAAACTAAATTTCCTTACAGGCGGCTTACAGTTGAATGTAGGTAAAAGTTTTTAATCCATAAATCATATTGAGTGATAGGCAAAGTCCGGGATGTGGCTGCTATCGAGGACGTCCACACAGCCAGAATAGAAGAAAATACCCCAGGCAGAGTCCAAAACCCCAAAGGAGAAGTCATCACGAGCCGTATAGTCTGGATCCTTAACGTGTTTCAAGCTCCGCCTTTTAAAAAAATGACTTTTTTCACTTATCAGTCTGCATTTCTACCAAGCAAACACAAGAAATATGGTTGCTGTCAGACATTGTATTGCTCTGCCTCAGTTCACATTAATGCCAACATTGCCTTACTTTACTGGGACTACATTTTCCTGCTCCTTCCTTCTTATACTTAAAGAAGAATCAAGACACTGATAATGGTTTATTTACTAATTTTTTTTTTATTATATGATTATGTAAGCATATTTTATAAAACTTTTTTCTTTCTTTTTTTTCCACTATTTTCTTTCTTTTTTATATAGTGCAAACATAATAAAAAAAATCTACTTCAAGACCTGGTTGGCAGTTAGTTTATTTAATGTACGCCTAACATAAACCTGAAAGCACATGCGTTCAATTGACCAGACCCATTGTCCTTAAAGGTGTGACTGAACAAAGAAACTTATGTGTCACAATGTGATAAAGTGGTTGATAAAGTTTCACAAATTTTATTATAATCGGAAATGTAAACATAGGCTAGCCAGTCTATATTTTTATGCATTTCATTCATATCTATAACAAAAAGAAACAATTACAGTTTGACAAAATTTTAAATGAGGGTGAGCGGTTGGGGATGGCACTGTTGTGACTCAGTCATAAAGCTCAATAGAGTAGCTAACAGCTAATACAAAAAGGGTTGTTGTTTTCCCGGTGCGACATGACAATGGGGTAAATCCAGACCTAAGTACGTTAGCGTTTTTATGCTAGATGCTGACATAAAATTGCCAATTTCTATGTACTGCGCACGGCAGATGTTACGCCACGTAACTCTGAACATACGTACCATCAGCGTAACTACGGACGAAGGGGCGTGTCATCCATACGACATCCGTAGTTACGCTTTGTAGGCGGAGGGAGGCATTTAAATCGTACAGTATTGGCCGGGTTAGACCGATACGTGCATGAATCCATTACGTATGTCAGTACTTAAGGTAGGGCTTGGGAGGCGTAAAATGGCCAAAGTACGTACGAGCGAGGGGAGTGCATTGAAACTACGCTAGCGTAAATGCGCTACGCGATATAACGTAGCAAGCACTTAGGTCTGGATTTGGCCCAATGGGAGTTGGGCTTGGCCAGGACGGAGGTGGACCTTATTTGTCCTGGTTTCAGGCTCCACCACGTTGGGAGGTATGCATAGTGTACTTTAATAGTGCACTTTCCAAAATGTCTGATGAAAACGCTTTTTATTGAAGTTTTGACAAATCAACCATGCTATACACTACATGATAATTGTCTTATCAGTTGACAAGGCAGGTAGTATTTGAAAATCTTAAGAAAAGCTAAATAAACTGGGTCACAATAAACCATATATGACAATGCTCATGCTGAATATCAGGAAGACTATCTGAATAATAAGTGGTATCCCTGACTCCTGGTACTGAATCAGCATCAAGGCAATTGGCAAATGCCTTGATGCTGATTCAGTACCAGAAGTCATTGTGGTATAATGATAATATTTAGAAATTATGTCCTATTTCTCTGCATTTCAACCTATGGAGATGGCCAGTTTTATGGAGGCCTAGATGTAATCAAAGACAACATTACTTCAAAATACCTCACAACGGTCACGATTTCAGCGGTACAGTCCCGCTTTTGGGAGACTGCCTGCTGTCATGCCCGCTTTTCACCTTGTCCCGAGAGAAGAGACTCATATAGAGAGCTCATATAATAAGATGATATTTTACACCTTATCACATGGTTGACTACTTTTGAAAAATCATTTCAGGGAGAAAAGTATAAAGCATAGGGGCGATGCCTGCGTTGCCAGGGGGTGGTCCCTTCATCGCCGGGAGGCAGTTCCTGCATCACTGGGGGGGTCCCAGCTTCACTGGGGGGCAGTCCCTGCATCACCAGGGGTGGTCCCTGCATCGCCGGAGGGCCGTCCCTACATCACAAGTGTTTGTATATAGTTGTCCTGCCAAGTATCCAGCTCCCCTCAGTATTCCCCATCATGTGCCTCCAGTCCCTCTCAGTATTCCCCATCATGTGCCTCCAGCCCCCCTCAGTATTCCCCATCATGTGCCTCCAGTCCCTCTCAGTATTCCACATCATGTGCCTCCAGTCCCTCTCAGTATTCCCCATCATGTGTCTCCAGCCCCCCTCAGTATTCCCCATCATGTGCCTCCAGCCCCCCTCATTATTCCCCATCATGTGCCTCCAGTCCCCCTCAGTATTCCCCAT
>WWET01001864.1:124938-146200 GCA_011038615.1 Limnodynastes dumerilii | reverse complement strand
GAGACACATGTTAGGAGTACTGGGGGAGGAGACTGGTGGCACATGATGGCAGCTCTGTGGGGACTGGTGGCACATGATGAGAGTGCTGGGGAGGCTGGTGGCACATGATGGGAGTGCTGGGGGGGGGCTGCAGGCACAAGATGGGGTTACTAGGGGGATGAGGAGTCTGGTGGCACATGATTAAAGTACTGGGGGGGAGGCTGGAGATACATGATGGGAGTAACTGGGAGGGTGGTTGGGGAGGCTGCAGGCACAAAATGGGGATACTGGAGGGGAGTTATCAAATCAAAGGAGAAGGGCACAAATGTATTTTTTGCAGGGGGCACCAGACATGCTAGCACCGGCCAGGGAGGGGGACACAGTTATTCTTAACAAATAAAACCATCTACAGGAAGTCTATAGAATGACAAATGCACATAAGAAATTATTGATAAAAATCCAAATATCGACTAACAAAAAATGGAGAAGCTGCTTAAGGGAGCACTTGATAAGCGCATGATAACAGATAAATAATACAACTTTCTTTACAATAAAAATCCAAGACTCTCCGTTTGTTACTATCTCGCCAAGATTCATATATCTCTAATAACCCACACATGTAATTATTTTTATCGTGTTTCTGTTTGAGTCTGGATCCAGCCCATTATGTGTGCCTTTGTAAAAGGCAAGACGCCGCAGCTCAACTTCAGATCTGAATCATACGCAAATTCTAATGTATCGTTTCTGAGCATGTGCAGTGCAAAATCGTGATGAGAGATGTTATCAGAGCTGCTGTACAATCACCTCTGGATCAGACACTTATATGTGTCGGTGGAATCATCAACCACAAGGAACTAACAAAACTGGAATCGATAACAAAAAGATATAAAAAGGTAAACACTGAGGGCAGTAGTAAGGTGAATAATTTGAACTGGGACACCACTAATGTGGGACAGATAATACACCGGAGACATTACTGTGGGCCATATTACTGATACATTGATATTCATATCTGCTAGTACATGCGATACTAAGTTTTGTGTTCTTTTATGAGGTTTGAGGAGTTGGATATCTATTTATGCAGCTGCTATTCAGCCATAAACTTGAGTCAGTTACAGGTCAGCAAAATCCTGAAAAGGATTGTAAAATGGTTGGGTGTTTCTATCTTCAGAGTTTTACTTATTAATAGCAAGATAGACATTTAGCTGAGTTGGACAATATAACTGCACTAGGTAACAACAGTCAAGGGAAGAGGCTAATGTTTGTATGGCTGTAGTTAATTATATGTAGATGTTTGCTGTAATCTTCAAATGTTGATTTGCAAAGATATTTTCATGTTTATACTGTGTTGTTTAACCAACAAATAAAATTTAGTTCAACCAATTACTTTTTAATAAATTTTTTAGGGCCGTATTCAGAGATCCGTTTTTCTATGTACACAATTATTTGCAAGGCCGGAGCAAGGTAACACCCACCAACAACCCCGACACTCCCCTCTCCCTGATGTGCGGTCGGGGACTTACGAGTCCATAGACTACTCTGTTCTTTCCGTGTGTACATACTTGCGCATATGTGCTCCGTCCATGTGATTTCTGTACCGCGCCTCCATGCATTCATTTAAATGCCTCCCCCCAACCCACTTTTATGTAAATTTCCCTGTATGTTTGATTTCCATGCGTATGTCCCCAAGTGGGACTCACATGTACGTCCGTTAGGCACTTACGTGCGTATAGTCAACGTAAACTACGTACATAAAGTTACTATGCATGCGCAGTTGATCCGATCCTAAAAATAAGCACAGAACTCCCTGCGAAAACAGACCTCCGAACACGGCCCATAAACCTTTTGTTTCGGTAGACGATAAAATTTGAATATATTCTTGTTTTATTAATTAAAGTCCAGTAAAATTGGGGAAATTCACAAAGTGTAAATCATGGTAAAAGTATCGTGGGAGTCGCTGAATGCTGTTTTTTAGAAGTAGAGACAGCCGAAAACTGATTTTCAGATGTCTCTAGGCAGCCTTTTCAGATTTTTTTTAGAATGGGTAAGTATGTCAATCGGCACACTTAGCACTTCATTTTTTTCAAGCTGCCAGACCTGTCGTATCGGAAGCCACCGGAGTGGTGAGTAACACTCTCTAGGGACTCTAAGGGTTAGGCTCTGGGGAAGGGAGGGTTAGGGTAACAGAAAGGGAGAGTTAGGGTGAGGCTGTCGGGAAGGGAGTCTTAGCGTTATACTATAGGCAAGGGAGTCTTAGGGTTGGGCTGAGGGGTTAGGGTAATGGAAGGGGAGGGTTAGGGTAAGAATTTGTTAAAGTGTTGGGGTAAAATTTAGACTTACCATTCGGAGCTCTGTCTTCGGCTTTCTGGGATTCTGCGAGGCAAATGTGATTCCCAGCCTAGAAGGGGCCGTTTGCAGTGGCAACACACACCACTCCTCCCTTCCAACACACACATTAATGAACTATGTTTAGTGCTGGCCTCTTGTGAGGCAATTAAACAGTCAATAATGTTATTAATAATCATAGCATTTTCTCTTCCTGGTGACTGAGGGCAGCTAACTCCTCTCACCCGTATGGAACCCTGGATCCAGCAGGATCCTGCATTGAATCTCCTCTGCTGCTACTGAATTAGGTCTTAACATGGAATGCTTTCACATGCGTGTTTCCAATATAGTAGAGAAAAAGGAGTTATAATTGCGCTCTCGAGGGTCCTGTGGAGAGTGTAAATGGAGGATGTGAGAGTATAATATACCGTGAGCTGCAATATTCCCTTATTCCCCAAGTGACAAAAATGTACAGGTATAGAAAGGAAAATAGGGAATAGGTAGCGCTCGAACTGTGAGGTTTAGGGATGTTGGTGAGGTGGGGGGTAGGTAGGCGCCCAGTCAATATTGTCCCAGTAGTTGGTGATGTGTCCTGCTTGATCCACCAAGGATCACCAAGGAGGCAGCCAATTTAGACGACTCAGATGCAACTGTACCGATATCGAAGACTATAGGGCACAAGGCAAGGAACTAAACCAACAGTTCACTGAAGAAATACAATAAAAATCTGGTGACAGCGGCATTCCACAAAGTTGAAACCATAAATAGGAAATCACTCCTTCACTACAGAGAAAACAAAACCACCACCAATAATACTACACATTTAATCACAGGATACAACAACTCAACAGGGAGACTCTGCCATATTCCTCAAAAACATTGGCACATATTACAGAAAGATGAATTACTCAAACCAATCATTGGAGACAAGCCCAGCATTATTTACAAAAAAGCCCCTAGTCTACAGCAGAAACTAGTTAGAAACCACATTAGGAATGAACCTAATCACACCTGGTTAGACCAACATAAAGGCTTTTTCCACTGTGGCAGTTGCATCGCCTGCAAAACTCTAAAATACCATCACACCAAGGCAACCACCACATTTCAATCCAACGTCACCCAACAAGAATTTCCAATAAAAAAACCCATCACGTGCCATTCCAAGAATGTCATCTATCTGCTACAGTGCCCCTGCAAACTACAATACATGGGTAGGACAATTAGACCCTTGAAGACCCGGATATCAGAACATATCCGAAACATCCAGTAGGGATACGAACTCCACAGCGTATCACTTCACTTCAAAAATCACCATAACCAAAACCCCCAGAATCTCCTATTTATTGGAATTGAACAAGTGACCAAAGATTGGAGGAGCGGCGATCCTATCCAGCATATCAATATGAGAGAAATACACTGGATGTACAATTTAAAGACACAGGCACCTAGAGGTCTCAATATTGATTTAGACATAAACAGTGTTCTGTAACTTTCCACTTTCCACATCAGTACAGTAATTATCCCCTCGACCATTTTCCAAATTCATTATTCCTTCAACACCTATTTATCTTTTATGCCATATTATTCTATTCATGCCACTACACCAACATCTCTCAAAGTCAAATTACCCCCAACTTATCTTGTTTTATTTTGCTTTATATCTCTACCCCTAATAATTAGTATACAAATAAAGATGTATTTTACTTTTTTCCCCCTCCCTCTGCCCGTCACCCCAAGTACACACCCCCTCATTTCCCCCACACCTTATAATACACCCATCCTTGAGAAAGTCATCTAGAGTGATGAAACGCGTTGGCTGACCCCCACCTTTTGCACCCATTGTTAAGGACTTTTTATTCCACTGAATAAACAACTTCTTTACACATTGGCGATCAGTGCTTTATCCCTTATCCACCTCCCGATACCGAAAAACACAAGCGCCTCCTCTCCAGAGCACTCTGAACTCCTGACAGCCGAGGGAATCACCAACTACCTCGCGGCAGGCTCGCCGCTAACGTCAGAGAAGGACTTCCCCGAACACCAGGAAGCCCGCGGGACTCCTCACTGTTGCCGTGAACACTGAACATCAGCTGACTGCAACAGACTGCATCTGAACACGGCTTACAGCTGAAAATGCATCCACACCTTTTCCTCCCGCTGCTGAGACGAACAACACAGAGACGAGACGGGTACCAGAGACAGCTCTTCTGATCCATACTACATGCACACAGCCAAGACGTCTATCTGGTAAGCGCAGTTCATTCCTCGTCCTCCGCTGACGCTGTTAATACACTGTTTGCCACTGTCTTCTTGCCTCCTCTCTGCCTCGAACCTACACCGCTGAGACGCCTCTGATACCTCCTCACCCTCATACGGAGAACCATTACAGAGACCAGACATCTATTTATACTACAGGCTTAATGATAAGACACACTTATGGTGAGTGAGTCTTCACCTACCTACAGTTATCATTCTATTGGTAATGCACTAGATGCGTTTGTTTCTCCTTGTCTCATTTCATCCATATCCTCATCACCGCAATTACCAACCCGAACTGCTGCGCATATACGGTCTTCTAACTCCACACCCTCCTAGCTGCTACCATCCCTCGGTGGATCAAGCAGGACACATGTTTCCAATATAGCCCTCTTAAATCAATAAGTCATAAAAATATCAAAATCATATTTACATTTCTGGGAAAACTGCATACTCTCTATTTTGAAAATATTACCAATTAATTTTTTTTTTACAAAAGAATGTGTAAGTGTGCCGAATAAATTTTTTGGCATACTTACCCATTCATTCATTTGTAAACCACCACCACAGACCCATTGCACCACCGCAGGACCGATCAGGTGAGTATTACAAGGAAGTTTATAAGTCTGTGGGGAGTCTTAGGGTTAGGCTGCGGTGAAGGTAGTCTTAGGGTCAGGCTGTGGTCAGGGAAGTCTTAGGGTCAGGCTGCGGGGAGGGGAGTTTTTGAGTCAGGCTGTGGGAAGGGAGTCTTGGTGTTAGGCTAGGGGGAAGGGAGTCATAGGGTCAGGCTGCAGGGAGGAGAGGTTTATAGTAATGGAAAGGGGAGGGTTAGGGTAATTATTAGGGTAAGGGTTGGGGTTACTTAAATACTCAGCATTCATCGCTGTATCTTCATCATTCAGAGATCATTGTTTCTGCTAAGTGAAGCAGAAGCAATCAATTTCACAGCCAGTTCGGAACTGGCTGGAATAAAAAGGTCCTTTTGAAAAAGGCCCGTTCTAACTGGAGACCCAAACCCAGAGGTGGGATTCAGCCAGTTCTGTCCGGTTCTGCAGAACCGATACCTAATGCTAGGTATGGTTCTGTGAACCGGTTGATAATGATCGCCGCTATAAACAGTGGTGCTCATTAGCAACTGATTCTGCGAGCCATACCTAGCATAGGTATCGGTTCTGCAGCGGCGTCGCCATCACCAGCCTCATCCCCGGCCTCCTCCCCTTATGAATGAAGTGGCATGATAGCGTCATACAACGCCAGCGTCCCGCCGCGGAGCAGAGCGCGGCAGGACTCTGAAGGTAAATGTGGAGGGAAGGGAGAGCCAGGAGCCTGGACACTTGATGGGGATACTGGTGGGAGCTGGACAATGATGAGGGTACTGGTGGGAGCCTGGACACTTGATGGGGATACTGGTGGGAGCTGGACACATGAGAGTACTGGTGGGAGCTGGACACGATGGGAATACTGGTAGGAGCTGGACAATGATGAGGGTACTGGTGGGAAAAGTCGTATATATGAAAAAGAAGTGGATTCTTCACAGTAGTGGCTGAGCGCAAAAAAAGGGGGGGGGGGTGGGGGCTGGAGTCTGGTGGGTTGCTGTGGGCAGCGTCTCCGCTTTTTGGGCCCTGCGGCTTGGTGGATGTGTGGGAGAGTCAGCAACTATGCATTACCCCATATACCCCCAAACTTTATTCACTAAGTTTCCCCAAATTGATAATACAAGAAATAACTAAATCAGAACCTTAAGTCTAAGTAGTATATGAATGTACGTGTGCTGATTTAGATAAGTAGTATAAAGAAAGTATATTTGTATTATATACTGTAAGTTCTATATACATGTATACCATATAAAGGAAAAAATACAGAACTCAGCAATAGCAAGGGCGCTAAAAGGGAACAGTGATGGAGCTAATACAAAGTGACAGTTAAAAAATTTTTTTATTTGTAGCAATAAAAAGTAGGTTTGCAACTGTAAATGTCTCTGTAATGTCTTCTTTTACAGGTAAACAGTCTTAGAAAAGGTGTAAAAAGCAACAAATTCCGTGATAACGGGATGCTGCAGTGTAGATTTAGAGTTGATCGTTAATATAGTTGTGCTATTCAGGGGTGCCGTATGTCCTTACCAATGCAGTTTCTAAATATGGGTAGGACTAAGGTGAAGGCACTTACCCTGTAGCAGTGGAGAATGTCCGTGATGGATGGCACACTTTCCCGTATGCTTTGCTGGACTTAGTGCGTTAAGATGGTTTAGACAACCGCTGTGTACCCGGGTATTGTAACAGTGGCTGGACGCAGCAGAGTCCGGTAGCCTTGCACGGAGAGTGATTGGTGGGTATCCGACGCGTTTCAGCAGAGATCTCTACGTCAAGGAAGCTGAAAGGCTCCTTAATGATGAAATAACCTATGAACAGAACCACTAGGCCGCCCGACTGTATCAGGGATCAAAAGTTTACAGTGTAACTTGTCAGAATACAGTGACAAGTTCCTCCAACCGTTAGTGATGAGACAACAAAGCTACCTCAAAGACACAGCAGATGTCCTGAAAATCATCAGAGACTTTCACTGGCAACCAGGTTATACCCTTATGACTAGCGATATTGCATCACTGTATTCAGTCATTAGCCATGAGAATGGATGTCGCTTTGCAAAAGAAGAACTCGCAGCAAACTCAGACCTTCCAGAAAAATAACAAAACTTCTTGGTGGAATCCATACGTTACATCATGACGCACAATTACTTCTGCTTTGGTGACCAATGCAACAAACAGTTTCGCGGGACAGCGATGGGCACGAAGTTCGTGCCCAGTTACGCAAACCTGTTTGTAGCCCAATGGGAAAACAGATTCATCTGGTCTGAGGAAAATCCCTTTAAGGAAGACATCGCATTATGGCGAAGGTTTATAGATGACGTGCTCTGCATTTGGACAGGCAGTAACACCAAACTGCAGGAGTTCATCAAGTACATTAATAAAAACAACCTAAACCTCATTTTTTTTGTGGACACCAGTCCCAAAAAGTAACTTTCCCGGATCTAGAAATCTTTGTCTCAGAAGATATTCTTCATACTAAAACACACATAAAACCAGTAGATTCCAACACATATATACCGATATCAAGCAACCATCACCAGAACTGGCTAAGAAATATCCCTAATGGTCAGTTCCAGTGCATCAGGAGAAACCTCAAAAACATATTAGCCCCAAGTGCATTAACCCCTGCGTTTACAACACCTAAGAAAACCTGGCTTAATGAGAACAAACCTGGTTTTTATTACTGCACTAAATGTAAAAGCTGCAAAACTACAAGAAAATTCAGCACAAAACCAGTGACCACAAAAACATCCAACGTAAGCAGAAGGGAGTACAAACTCAAAGCTGTGAGACCAAAGGGGTCATTTACCTTCTTGAATGCCCCTGTGGGTTCCAATATGTGGGGTGCACAATCAGAAACTTCAAGGAAAGAATCGCAGAGCATGTAAGAAACATCACTAAAGGAGTCCTGATACAGTGTCCCAGCGCATTAGAATGAACAACATAACTGTGACCCATCCTTACTAAAGTTCACAGGGATTAAAAAAGTCCAGAGGCATTGGAGAGGGGGAAATTTTCTGGCACAAATAGCGAAAGAAGAAACGCAATGGATTTTTAATCTGCAAACGCTGGCCCCAAAGGGGCTTAATATATATCTGGACTTAGGATCTTTTTTGTTCGAATTATCTAATTTTTGTTCGATTGATCTCCATTCTGTTCAAATTATCTCATTTTAATGACCCCATTCCCATGGATATGCTCCTATTTTTGTTTGATCTGTCGCACCACCAAAGCTTTTCTCGGATCCTAACACCACATCCACCTGACTACTCTAAAAAGTTTTCCATTCTGTTGGGTTAAAAGTCACCCCTGGATTTAAATATTTTGAATATCTGAATTAACTATTGGAGATATTGAGAAATACCCTCAAAGCATAATCGAAGGAGCTCCTCTTCATCCCTATAGTGCAACCATCTTTATCTGACCACTGCCATTCTACCCACTGAACAATCGCTAAAAGACTCTATTCGACATCTACCATTTCACCCATTAAGCAAACACCTAGCTGCTCCACCTTGTTAGATCTAATAAAAATATAGATTTTATATATACCTCTTATGTTTCATTATAATATGAATTTTGTCCCGCCCATTAAGTAAATAGAATATGTAGATATGGCATCTGTGGAAGAGAATTAAATATGTATTTATAAATGTATCACTGTGCTTATTACTAAGCTGACTACTAAGGCTACCGCAACAATCATTCAGAAATAGCGGCCAATTCATTTACAAACTGTCTCCACAATGCTATACTGAGCTAAGTGTACCACAACAACCATCTACTTACAAACGTTTTTCTAAAATGATTTGCCGCCCAGTAAGGAAGACATGCAGCTGCAATGCAAAAACAGACCACTGAGTTATTTACTTTGGTTACCAAGGTTACCACCCAGAAACAATGGGCCAATCAGTCCCCAGCGTGCTCCTTCAAATACCCCCGCCTCCAGACCCACAAGTGAGTGCTCCAACCAAACCACATACCCTGATGAAGCCCCTGTGCAGGTGAAACGCGTTGCTATTGAGTCTGGACACAGAGATCTCCACAAACAGCACTCAATACGGGAACCGGAGGAACGGACCTGCCCACAGGAATACCAAGTTTATACGAGCCGACGCGGCGGTGTGCACGCCGCCACGTCTGACGGCCGGATCAAACAGCGCTAACCCCCTAGGCACTCCCCTTGGACGTACGTACTTTAGCTGTTTTACGCTTGCCAAACCCTACCTTAACTTTTCAAAGCGTAACTACTGACGTATGTAAAGGCTTCACGTACGTAATATAGCATAGCATAATATGCAATAAAGCATATTAATAATTAATCTGTTTGTTGGTTTCTATAAAGTATACTGTATAGTACATTACATCATCATTATCAGCCCAGGGTCCAAATGCAGCTCCATTAAAAGTCCAGAGTCCATTATCAAACCAGGGTCCACATGCAGCTCCATTAAAAATGCTGGGTACAAATGCACATGCAGCTTCAATAAAAGTCCAGAATTTAAATGCACATGCAGGCTACATTAAAAGTCCAGAGTCCATTATAAGCCCAAGGTCTACATGCAGCTCTATTAAAAATAGAGATGAGCGCCGACCTCAGTGTTTTGGTTTTGGTTCTAAATCTTCGTCATATTTTGGTTTTGGTTTTGATTTTGTAAAAAAATAAATGAAATGTTTTCGTTTTGATTTTGGTTTGGGATCTGTATTTTATTTGAAATTGCTAAAAAATGCTAAAATCAAGTAATTTTTTATGTATTTTTGCTCATAAGCATTATTAATATGATAACAGTCATTTCCAGTTAAAAGTAAAATTAGATCACCTCACAGCTCAGAAGATTGAGGTTGGTTGGTACATGCTACCATATATTGTCTAGTATCCCACTCTCAACTTTGTGACATTTGTGAAATGTATTCCCATGTATTGCTACATGTACAATATTTATGGACCCTTCCACAGTAAATATAAATATATATATATAATTTGTAAAAATATTTAAAAAAATTATTGTATAAATAAAGAGGAAAAAGTGTGAACAGGACCTACTTTTTAGCAGACTAAGGGCCAGATTTATTAAGCTGGTTTGCAAAAGTGGAGATGTTGCCAATAGCAACCAATCAGATTTTAGCTGACATTCTGTAGTATGTAAAAAGAAAGTGAGAGCGAGAATCTGATTGGTTGCTATTGGCAACACTTTTCCAAACCCACAGCTTAGTAAATCTAGCTATAAGGGTTAATAGCTCTTAGCACTTGTATGAGTGGCAGAATAGTGTCTGCTTATATAAATTATGAGTACAACTTAATCAGTATTGTTGGTCCAGTGTGTAGAGGCACTATAGTTAGCTCACATAGTATCTCTGCACACTGTACCACCTGCCACTCATACAAGTGCTAAGAGCCATTAACACAGAAAAGTGGAGGCAAAACATATTTGTACCTATTTGCAGGGCCCTTTCATTACTCTCTCTCTCTCTAATATACACATTTTAATGCGCCCCTCTGGATTCTGGCACCCTAGGCTGCAGCCTAGTCAACCTATTGGCTGATCACCCCTGCCTATGTAATTGACTATGGAAACCTCTGTATGTGTGTGACACTGATGAATACGTGGAACCCTCACACTGACACTTCATGTAAAATGTTTGGGGGAACTTGCTGAATTGTTATGATAACTGCCCTGTGGTGGGAATCCTCTTCTATGTCTATCTAGCCGAACAAGCCAATTAAGCCATGCCCCTTTTCATGGCACCCATGATGCCATACCCCCTTTTCAAGTTAATGGGTTTTTTTTTTCTCGCTTTTATTAAATAATAATTTTGGGGTATTTCTGGGCTACCAGAATCCCCCCCATGGGTAGGCCACTGGGTTCCTGACAGTCTAGCTGTGATCTTTCTTACCTTGTGTGTAGCTTCAGCAAAGCGTGTGAGGACTGTTTCTTCAGTGGGGCTGCAGGGGAGCTGCTAATAGGGTGGATTGGATTAAAGGTGAGTGCAGGGGGAATGACTGCCCCATAGCAACTGCACTCCTAGCACCCACTATAGTTTCACGCCTGATATCTCTCATCCCAGGCATTCTATTCAGTTTTTCCACTCAGCTCAATGAAGTTGTAGTTGTTTAACAAACATAAGGTCTCCACAAGCCTGCCTCTATGATCAACCTTCTGTGATTGGCTGATCAGTCATGTGATACTTCCTGTCAGAGACAGGAAGAAGGAAATACAAGGCTCGAAAGATCCGAATTAGTGAAAATGGTGTTTTGCCTCGATTACAGATCCGAATTTGGTGGGAGGAACCAAGGCATGGCTTGGTTCAACTCGTGTTTAGGTGTCAAAGGACCGGCAGAAAAGGTTTCATGCGGGACACGCATAATCACGCCTAGGAGAGTACTAACATCAGGAATTTATCACGATTATCGTAAAATATCCATACACTGTGCGATTTTACATTTTATCTTCTGCTTTGGCCCGATTTATATTAAACATGTCAAAAGATCAAATAATCATTCAAAAAGGGTTCTTGAATGATTATTGGATGATTGGCGAAAAAATCGTTACCATACACTTGAAAGATAATTCGCCCGATAATGCAATAATTGCAAAATCGGGTCGATAATCGCTCTAGTGTATGTCACACACATACTGTGACATGAAACTTCTGGCTAACCTGTTTGCCTGTGACTACAAATGTCAGCAGTTGCTAAATAGCTGCGGAAAGCAGGAGGGTAAATTTTGCAGAGAGCTGTGCTACCAAACTAATGCAACTGCAGCTGTCTTACACATATTAAGAAATACCCCTAAATATGAAACAATCAAAGCAAACAAGAAATAGTTTTACTACAGGATTATATATTATAATATTATTATTTTTTATAAAGCTGTAAATTTATTTTAACATTGTGTACCGCAAAATTAAAGTATGAAAAACATACACAGAAACGCTTGTGAAAATTAAATTCTATAAAAATGAATGTCACTAAAAAAACATAATTCCAAGCCTTTGTACATTTTTTTTAATCAATTCCTTTCTAACTTTACACACACCTGCAATAAAGTTTATTGCAACTGAATTTTCATTCATTTTGATGTCTAATAATGATTTATTAACCTTGCCAGGTGTTTTCAAGGATGGGAGGCTAGAAGTGTTTGCAATCTCAACTGATTTTTGGACAATAATAAAATGAGTGTAAAATAGTTCCTGTCTCTATTGCCCAACTGATTTCCCTCAGCACACTTTCCAGCACAGAAAAGCAAATTATACAGAGAGTGAGACTCAGATCATGGTATTTTATATTGCTATTTCTAAATAGGTGCATTGTGAAATAAATAATTCCTCTTAAAGAGAACTTAATAAATCATTTCTAGCCTAAGAAATAAGAAACCTTGGGCTGTATGAGATCCGTTTTAAAAAGCACGCAATTATCCGCACGCACGTAGCAATGCAACACCCACCAACACCCATGAAACTCCCCTCTCCCGGCCGTGCAATCGTAGACTTACACCTCCATAGATCACTCTGATCTTTAAGTGTGTACTAACGTGCGTATATATCTTCCGGCCGTGCGATTCAGTGTTGTCGCGCCCTCAAGCCTTCATATAAATGCCTCCCCCCACCCACTTTCATGTAAATTTTCAAGAACGTATTTCTACGCCGCCCATCCGTACGTATGTACCCAAGTGCGATTCACATGCACGTACCTAAAACACTTACGAGTGTATATTCAACGTAACTTACATAAATAAAGTTAATACGCATGCGCAGTTAAAATATACCTAAAAATATGCTCGCAACTCCACGTGAAAACAGATCTCTGAATCCCTTATGTGCAATAGTTTGACATTAATGTAATGTTAATTTATGTTTCAACTAGTATTATGGGACCTGATCACACAGAGGTCTGGAAGTCCGCACAGAAGAGGGGAGTACACTCCTATGTCTTTTCCTCTCTCTGGCGGAGTTCAGAATGCTATCTTAGCTTCTCCGCCCTGATCTGCATCTATCTGGACGCAGATCCATGTGGAATTACTGTTAGCTGTCCACAGCCCTACATGCCTGTTCCCGCCTGACTGACAGGGATTAGACATGCAGAAGTGAAGTGCCGGACCCTTTCTCTAATCTGCTATCGTATAGAATTGAGTTCTGTAGAGTAGGTATATATCGTAACATCTGTCCTGTGCATGCGCCAATGTTACTTTTTAGGGTTGCATAAGGCCCCTGTCTTACATAATTCTGGATCAGGCTCATAGTTATTACAAGTACTCTTTATCTGCATCTGTAAACCGACCCTCACAAATTGTATTTCTCCATTATCCCTGTCAACCCCAATATGTTTGTCTCTCTTACTTTCACAAAATGTGGGACTTACCGCATGAGAGGCTGCCTATCGGCGGCACTCTCCAGCTAGCAGCACTTCAGCCTCCTGTTCAGCCTTCTGCCTTGCCTCCGGTGCATGGGAGCTGCCATCTTGGATCCAGTTACATGATACGCCCCAGCCAACCAGATCTCTGTCCAAGGAATCATGTGACCAGGCTATCCAATCCTGGTTAGAAGTGCTCTATTTAAAACTTGCTGCACAGGCAGTCCTGTGCCAGAACAATTTGTTCACTCAAGGGGCCTCATTTACCTAGGTCAATTTTGCAAAATCGCCTAAAGTCATTTTGCTGTATTTACTAAAGCCAAAGTCCCGGGACTTTGGGCTTTTTTAAAACAAAATCGACCTACATCGCTCTACCCTCCCAGTCCCGACTTTTCTAATGTGCCTATACAACACGTTTCATTCACTAAAGGCGATTTGACTAAATCGCCTCTAGTGCGATCCGTGTGGGCCGACTTTTGTTTTTAAAACAAAATCGACCTGCATCGCTCTACCCTCCCAGTCCCGACTTTTCTAATGTGCCTATACAACACGTTTCATTCACTAAAGGCGATTTGACTAAATCGCCTCTATTGCGATCCGTGTGGGCCGAAAAAAAAGTCGCCACCTGTGAGAGTCGCTTTCCAAGAAAGCGCCTCACACTTTAATAGAAAAACATGTCAACATAGTTGACATGTGTTTTTCCCAAAGTAAAAACCACTAGTTGCATTTTCCTATCACTTATACTACTATAAGGAAAAGCATGGCCATGTTTTTGTGGCCATGCTAATCCTTATAGTAGTATAAGCAGCAGCATGATAAGTGATAGAAATCTGCCAGCAAATGTGTAATGTGTCCGTACAAAATGTAAAAAAATACCCACATATACATAGAACTCTTAAATGACCTAACCTTACATGTAAAACACATAATAACATTATTACAAAGCGTCCCTTAATGTGTCGCTAGTTTAAAATGGTGGCCACCGTCCTACAATGTCCCCTTAAGTGTATTAGCTATGTGTAATGTGTAATAAAATATTTTTAAAAAGTTGCGACTGCTAAACTTTAGCATGGATTAGCATGGCCACAAAAACATGCTTTTCCTTATAGTAGTATATGCATCGGCAGGATAAGTGATTAAAAAATGCATGCCGATTTTGAGATGGTGATTTTTTCATTTTAAAATTGATCTACATCGACGCCGATTCTACATCGATGTGAAAAATTCGGGCATAGTAAATGTCGCAAATTTTATTTCAAAATCGATGATGATCGATGTGGAATCGCTGTCAAAAATCGACAAATGAGGGCCAAGATGCCTGGTCCCTTATTGAGTAGCGCTGCAGTTATCCTCAAGTCAAGTCTGTCTAGATCCTGTTCCAGTCCTGGTCCAGTCCAGGTCAAGTCAAGTCAAGTTTGTCTAAATCCTATTCCAGTCTAGGTCCAGTCCAGGTCAAGTCAAGTCTGTCTTAGTCCTGCTCCAGCCCTGGTTCAGTTCAGGTCAAGTCAAGTCTGTCTAAATCCTGGTCCAGTTCTGGTCCAGTCCAGTTCAGGTCAAATCAAGTCTGGCTAAGTCCTGATCCAGCCCTGGTCCAGTCCAGGTCAAGTCAAGACTGTCTAAGTCCTGTTCCAGTCCTGTTCCAGTCCTGGTCAAGTCCAGTCCAGTCAAGCTTGCCAACTTCAATTCCAATCCTGTTTAAGTTCAGTCCAGTCAAGCATGCCAAGGTCAATCCAGTACTGGTCAAGTCCATTTCAAGTCAACCTTGTCACGTTCTATTTTCAGTCCTTGTCAAGTCCAATCCAGCCAAGTCTGCCTTGTTCAGTCCAGTCAAGACTGCCTTATTCAATCCAGTAAAGCCTGCCTTGTCCAGCCAAGTCAAGCCTTGTCTTGTATCACCCAACCCTTTTCCCATTAACACATGAGCAGACCGCACATTAAGTCCCACACCCCCAGAAACCCAGAGCGGCTACCTTTCCAAGTCAGTCCATGATACTTACCCTTGTCTATATCTCCTACTCTAGTATGTATGACTCTCTTACCCCTGTTAAAGACCGCATATACGCAATCTACATAACGAAACAAAACATAGATTACGTAAAATAGTTACTATGTATGCGTAGTAGCTACTATTGGTATTTTAAGACCGTATGTGCAACGGTGCAACATACGGTGTTGTGAATCCAGGTCGCAGTCTGTATTTAGTATAGTGGCGACTATGATGCAGTCTGCATTGTATCACAGTCACTAGGATGCAGTTTCTATTTAATGTATGGTTGATATAATGATGTAGTGTGTTGTATGGTAGTCACTTGGATTCAGTCTGTATTGTATAGTAGTTACTAGGAAATGCTTTCTTTTATTGTGGTTACAACAATTAGGTCTGTGTTTTATGATGTTCACATAGATGCAGCATTGTATGGCAGTTATTGGTGTTAAATATTAAATTGTAATACAGGAGGGTGGAAATGTATAGTTTGCAGGGGGGCGCCGCCCTAGATCCGGCCCTTTATGAAGTGCTTGCTTTTGGACTGGCATGTCTTTGGTGTTAGTTTATGTTACCTCTGTCTACATGAAATTACACACAGTAAGACAGAATAGAACATACAGCAAGCAAGTCACAAGGCATTGTATAGGACATTTTATGTTATTTGCAGTGAAGGAAATTCTGGAAACCTTGCCATTCTCTTCCTAAGAAAGCATTATCAAAGTATTGTAGACATTTTTATAGTCCCTTGCTGTGATAAAGGCACGCGTCAGGAAACATAACTGCTGGAGGATTGCAAGCATGGTAAATTTAAAACTGTAGTGATTAATTTATAATGGGATAAACTTCCATCTATGTCAAATTGTCTTTGTACATCCTACCTGCATGAGATTTATATGGCTTTTATAGCCTGGACGGGAAAACCAAAGGGATTGTTTCCAGCTGGTTGGAATTCTACACAAGATGAATAAATAAATGTATAATATACCCGTTCATGGCTAAGAGATACAGTGCTCTGTGATACTCATCTTTTGTAAAGAACCATCTGAGGGTGACTCTCATGCAGGGTTTTGACTGGCATCTCCCCCAATGTCTAGGCACCCCTTGTCTTTATTATGTGAATTTTCCTTGTTGGAAGTAAAGGAAACATTAAGCACATGACATTACGCAGTCATCTATGGAGAGACCTATAGTACATACAGGTGTAGGACAATGATTACATTTTTTATGCCATAACAAAAGCACACAATCCTTCTAGTGGATCACATCAATGTAGATGGATGTTATGTGAAACCGAATAATAAAAAGGCTAAACCAAATCAAATATGACGTCAATATTCATTTAGCTTTTCTGTCAATTTATTTATTTAATAATAATAACTTTTATTATGATTGTTTCTTAAAAAAACTTTTTGGAAGAGAAGCATTTCAGAGAAAAGGTTTGCTAATGAAGACATAAAATTAATAAGCCGTTAATATAACTACAGAAACATCCAGACCAAAAACAAAAAGGGGCACTTTATGATCGTTAGCATATTTTGTATCGTATCTTTACACCGCATTAGACATGCTGCATATGCGATGCAATATGTTGGTACAATCTACTATAAACATCTTCTGGCTTCTCTTCTTGTCCCATCTTTCTCTACAAGAATTTGGGTGGTGCTCTGCCATATCAGTGGATCATATGTAGTATGAATGAGGCTTAAGTGCTAATTATTGCAAAATTCAGGTTGCAAGTTAAAAGTATTCAGTAGTCTGTAAAGTAAATTAGGACTGGGTGATAATTGAATATGAAAAAAGAAACCATTACGTTTTATGTAAACCAGGTACGGGGAAGGGAAATTGCACAATAATGGGTGGTTGAGGAATTTGGTAAGCTTATCTAAACAAATAAATTAAAGATTTTAAGGGAGTGCTTGAAAGTTTGGAGGCTAAATTGACTTACTGAGCAAGGACTGGTATTTCACATAGTGAGTACAGCATAGAAGTCCAGTAACAAGGAATGGGAACATATTAACATTAATATGATGTGTATACAGTTAGCAGTTATTCCAGGCAGGGCTTTGGCCCTAGAAGGGGAAAACGTAGGGAAGGGAGCTGGTAAATGAAAAAATGACATATTGGCAGTACTGAACATACTCCAGTAGGACCTGACAAATTCATACTACCAAATGTAAGAAGCTGAAATCTATGAGATTATAGTAAAACATTTTTTGGTTACAGCCAGTACACTTATGCTGGAGTGACTAATGCAGTACCAGCGGGGACCTGATGCCTTTAGTGCGAGTGAGAAGAGGCTACTCCTATCGTTCACATGTCCTTCTGAGAGCATGCACCATGTATTCATAGCGTAGGCACACGTTTTCTAATCCTTGCGACCAGAAAAAGCGGAAAAAGCGGAAAAGCCTCATCTTGTCACAGTTTCCTAATACTCATTCCATAAGGTAATGGTCCATTCTTTACATACAAGTCACATATAATAGTATAGGTGTCCCCATGAGGACACTGCTGGTTAATTAAAAACATTTAATTACACTTTATGCAAATTGCCCCCTCCATCTTGGTTTCACCACCACTGGGTATATATATGCTTTTTCTTATCTCTGTGCTGACTATGGCAGTGCCTGCACTGATCATGCAATGACTGCAGTGCTCTGGGCCCACACATGATGCAATTTCAGTTTAAAACCCATTTCACACCACCACCAAATACCCGGGTTTTTGGCCAAAAACCCGGGAATTGGCAAAAACCTGTGTATTTGGTGGCGGTGTAAAACATCCACTTCCGGTCGACCTGGGTCAAAAGTCGTGGGACTTCGACCCGGCAAAAAAGAAGGGTTATAGTGGGTGGTAGTGTGAAAGCTCCAGGGTTGTTTTCAACCCGGGTCTTTCATTTTGCCTCCTGATTGGTTCAGCTTTGTCTACTATTGCTATGGCAACAGTAAACAAATCTGTTTTTACCGTCGGATAGTAAAAAAAAAAAATTATGCAAGTATAGGGCATGCTGATGCTTCTAGTGCTACAACCGTGAGCATGCCCAAGGATGGCAGGGCATGCTAGCACTCAGAGAACCACAAGTGCCAGCATGCCCTATCATCTGCCCTATTATCAACACAAATAAATACCCATCCTAGCTACTAAATAAAATATAGGGCCAGCCCCTAACATTAAAAAAATACTTTACAGTTAATGGCCCTCCTATAAAAAAAAATAATGACATTAAATACCCCTATATACAATAACATATTTACATTAATGCATAAAATGAATAAAATAATGACATAAATATGATAAATAACAAGAAGTACTTACCATCTTGATTAGGATCCGATCTTCCAAGCTTTTAATCCGTGGGGGAGGTCTTTGTAAAACAAAAAACCCTATGGCCCGCCACAACTCATGTCCTGTACGCAGGACATCCCGACGCTAATGACAGCTCTGGCCAAACGTTATTTGGTCACTATGGAAACAGGATTTCACAGGCAGCCCAAGGGTATAAATATACCGAAATGACAGCAGAGCTGTCATTAGCGTCATGAGTTGCGGCGCGCCATAGGGTTTTTGTTTTACAAAGACCTCCCCCACGGATTAAAAGCTTGGAAGATCGGATCCTAATCAAGGTGGTAAGTACTTCTTGTTATTTATCATTTTTATGCCATTTTTTATTCATTTATTTTATGCATTATATAATTACTGGTAAAAAATGTTTTTATTATTTGGGATATTGGGCCAGACCCATAACAACGCTTCTGAGCGAATTTACGCGTGGCGGAGACGTAAAATTGCGTTTCGGTAAGTACTGCGCATGCGCACCATAGAAAATACGCTCAGTAATGTAGCGTAATTTTGAACGTATGGGCCATTCACGTATGTGTCACGTAAATAGTTACGTGTGGGCGTGCCAATTTTACGTGAGTCCAAAATACGTCTGAAATTTGTTAAGTATACGTTGTATTTAAAGTGTACAGTATGGGCGTGCTTAGCTGCGTAAATACGTGTTGCCCATACGTACGTGTGCGGATCACTGCGGTTACGTTGGCAAAAGTTAAGGCAGGGTTTGAAAAGTGTATCTTGACAAAATACGTACATTCAAGGGGTGTGCCTAGGGGAGTGTATAGAAGGTACACACGTAAAAATATGCTACGCGAGTAAACATACAGCAAACGTAGTTCTGGATCTACCCCATTAAATATAAATACTTTATTGGGTATTGGTATTTAATGTGATTATTTTTTTTATAGGGGGCATTAAATGTTAAGTATTTTTTAATGTTTGTTGCCGGCCCTATAAATTATTTAGTAGCTAGGAGAGGTATTTATTTGTGTTTTGTTGCATCGGATGACAGGACATGCTGGCACTTATGGTTCTCCAAGTGCTAGCATGCCCTGCCACCCACAAAGTTCCTAGGTTTTTGTGCACTTAAAAGGTGTGAAGGGGGTATAAATGTGTATAAAGATATATAAAAATTCACAATGAAACATTACACCTCAGTTGTTTTTACATTGCTTCTAATATTCATGTTTTGCTTGTTTTACTTTCATTGGGCTGGATCCAGACTTAAGCAGGTGCTTGAAATTAGTTACTCCTGGGCTAAACCATGCTGTTTGCAGGGGGAGTCAAGTTAATTGTAATCAACTCTAATACTGTTTGCAACAGATGAAATATGAATCCCCTGCAATCAACATGGTTTAGCCCAGGAGTAACTAATTTCAAGCACTTACTTAAGTCTGGGTCCAGCCCATTATCATATACTTTTGACAATTGAGTTACAGTATAAAGTTAGCAACATTTACATAACTATGTAATTTAACGATGTGTTTACTGTCAACACAAATATGTTTCCACCTTTTGCACAAAGATTATCTTAACAGAATTTTATGCAAGCTCTTGGATAATATATCTCTTTTCTTCTTCATCTGCGTATTTAATTAGCATTAACAAACTATGACAGTGCAATAGAAATACAGATTAATAGCAAGTGGCTCCATTTTATTGCAAGTATGAATTTTCATTTCTGTTTACAGGATACACACAATTTGAATGATATGCGAGGTGTGTCGTGTTGACCTATGCTAAAATATCAACATTAGTCTTTGTAATAGCAGGTTGGTATGAATCGTAAAACTTAACAAGATACGTATGACTCGTGGATTATTAACTTTATTGATATCTACACAAACTGAATAAACTTTTTTAACATTTCAGAATTAATAAAAATAGTTTAACAGTAATGAGGGCTGTTCTAAAATGGGGACTAGGACTTCTGCTGTAGCATGTGGATCAGCTTTAAAGCACTAGGCATAAATTACTACTGAGAGTTCATTTTGACACCATAATTCTATGTGAAATTCCATTAGATACAGAAAAGGAACCCCAGGACTCTTGTAATTAACCAGAAACAAACCATAACCATAAACCACCAGCCACTTAAAAGGCTTCTCTGTTTTGGTTGTCTTAAGAGGCTGGTGGCTTATCATATGTTTGCAAATGTATGTAACAAATTCTCTGCCTTTTATTTTAAAGATTGAATGTTATGGTTTGTTGCTGGTTAATTCCAAAAGTGCTGGGGGCCTTTTCTGTATCTTTGTAAATTCCCCTTACCTTGCAGCGCCTGCTCTATCATATAAATTGATTTGAGCAGCCTCTATTTTGTGTGTGTGTGTAGCATACTAGTTTAATAAATCCCTTGCTCCTTCTACATTTATATGATCCTAAAAATTCTTATTAGATCAGTCATTTTCAGTATCTTTTTTTTTTTTTTTGTTTTTCCCAGATAATA
>WWET01001864.1:95833-121470 GCA_011038615.1 Limnodynastes dumerilii | reverse complement strand
TGGGATGCGGGAGTGAGAGGTAGTTATCAGGTTGGAGTTGAGGCGACGGTCACCAGCAGAGCGGAGGGGACAGGAGGGAGTGTGGATGGAGATAAGGGAGGAGAGGTAGGGGGCGGTGGAGGAGGAGAGAGTCTTGTAATTTGGGGTGAAGAGCTTAAAGAGAATTCTGAAAGGGACAGGAAGCCAGTGTAGAGATTGACAGAGAGGGGAGGTGGAGGAAGTGCACTGGGAGAGGAACATAGTAACCTTTGTTACATTGGGTTTGATCCAGACTTAAGTAAGTGCTTGATATTAGTTACTTCTTGGCTACACCATGTTGATTGCAGGGGGAGTCAAGTTAATTGTATTCTTTGCATGCAGGGATATATCTTTGAATTGCTTACTCCACACAGCTACTGACCAGCTTTACTATCACGTTTTTATTTAGACTTGGGATAGGAAACATCCCCTCTCAACTCTAATACTGTTTGCAACAGATGAAATATAACTCATTTCAAGCACTTTCTTAAGTCTGGATCCAGCCCATTGTTATATCAGCATTCTGATCTGGATCGGATGTAATTGCCTTGGCTGCCAGGGTTGCGCTATGATCTGAATAGGCCCTGTCCATGTAACCTTCAGTTCTGAGCATACAGAGTAGAAAACCACACATAGAAACGTCATGCTAGCTGGCATACACTCAGATCTGGATCGGGCCCACTTAGTTTAAAGACAAAACCCATTGGGGATTCTTAGGGATATTTTTCCAAGTTCATTTTTTTTTTTATCCAAATCCTTATTCTCCCATGTTTCAGACTACTGATCCATTTAAATTAACAGAATAATTAAGATTAAAAGTTTCCACCACAGTTTACTTTGTTTTGACAACTTGATACGGCCCCTGCCATAGACCATAGAAAACCATTCAAATTTTGCTATAATAGCTCTATACATATTTCCTTGTGTGCATAAAGTTCCGCGCTCCATTTTTTTCCCTTACTAAGTAGTATCCATGTGACTTAAAAAAAAATCTCCTTATCAGTCGATTGGAATAAAGGGATGAGCAATCTGAAGTTACAAATAAATAATTCAATTTGCTTCCAAGACAGATGAGTATAAACAGAGCGAT
The DNA here is from genome assembly GCA_011038615.1 of Limnodynastes dumerilii. Lineage (NCBI taxonomy): Eukaryota > Metazoa > Chordata > Amphibia > Anura > Limnodynastidae > Limnodynastes > Limnodynastes dumerilii. Next base: position 120,362 of record WWET01001864.1, on the reverse strand, counting down.
AAAGTGAGTTAGATAAATGATCACAAGAGTAAAGTGAAAAAGTAATTGTTTAATATTACGAAAGTGCATTGGCTCAAATAAAAGACAAGACTAGTAAATTATTGATACATTCATTTTGGTAATTGCAATACAGCTGAACCCCTGGGTTTTCTCTGAGTGCAATAGTGATGTGATACATAGTATAACGTCAAGGAAATAAATAAAGGTGGAGGTGGTAATTTCAAGCTACACATTGTAATCAGCAGGATGCAGGGCAGCCAATAATCAGCTTAAAAGATTATCATGTCTGTCTGAGGCACAGAGACCTTTCAGAGTAGAGTATCAGGTCACAGTGTCCACAGTTTATGACTAATGTAGTTCTTAATAAACAGGTACAATATTTCTATGTAGAGAAGATTCAATTGCAGTAATTTCAATGTTTGACTTTCTTTTTATTGTTTTTAAAATAAACACAAGTGTAATAGAAAACTCCAAATGACAAAAAATGCAGAAGAACTATTGTAGACTTATTACCTTAACTTAGACACTTAGCAGCAAATCCATCCACATCTTTGAGCAACAGATATGGAGGATCCACAATTGCAGAGCCTCGAAAACCATGCCTCCATACACTCACAAATCTATCCACTCCTAAATGGAGGTGGTTCAGAAGTCTGGATCCATACACATTGGGCCTGATCCAGCGCTACGAAAATTCGCACGACGGGCGAATGCGAACGTACGCTCGTCGTATCAACCTACACGCCCCTAGCACTCCCATAGTAAAGTCCCTGCTTACGGCGGCTATACCCTACACTGGGTACGACCGTCGGCCGTACGAAAATTCGCACAAAATACGCTGAGAAAATACGCTTAGCACGCCCATACTGTACAATTTAAATGGCTATCCCCGCCTCCCTGTAGTAAAACGGGCGCCCAGCCGACCATCGTTAAAAAAATACGCCCAGCGAGCGAAAAATACGCTAACGATACGCCCGCTATTCGCTCATGACGCTCGGGCGACCGGAAGCTGTCATACTGGGCATGCGCATTGCGAATTTTTTGACGAAAATTCGCATACGCTCGTCGTACGCTCGCTTGCGAGCGTTGCTCTGGATCAGGCCCATTAAGAGGGCATGCCTATGCAGTACTCTTTAATGAGAAGCTTCACCCATTTGCATTTGTAATTCAAGTCTTCTGTTTGAGGATATTGAAGGTTTCATTCCATTTAAATCTGAAAGGTTCACAAAAAATTCTGATCGGGTTGCACAAATACATGTGCAGGTCAGAAATGAAAAAAACTACAGGTCTGTATGGCTATCAATGTGCCAGTGGTGATTACGTAGTGTAGTTCAGGATCTGAGCTAAGATTAAAGATGAAAGTTCCTTTCTCCTGCTAGATAAATTATGATTAATGGCTCTTCCAAAGATTTTGCATATTAATTATAAAACCTTTCTCCAGCGTGGTCAAATTATTAATCAACCAAGAAAATATGCATAATGGGCCTGATCCAGAACAACGTCTGCGTGCGTTTTTTCGTCTGTTCATTAGCGTAAGTGTATATTTTGAGCGATCTGCGCATGCGTAGTTCGCGTATTTACACTTGAAAATACGTCCGCGCGTGTGATCCTCAATTATGTAAATGTGATTTTACGCAAACGTAAAGGAGGGGGCATGACAATCGTAAAATATGGGAGTTTCAAAATATGCTAATGAGTAAAGAGGGCGTGTGAACGTAATTGCATTCGATCCACATGTCCGTGACAACAAACGTAAGTGAATTTATGTTTTAAAAAGTTAAGGTAGGGTTTCATTCATGTAACAATAAAAAGTTGTTGCATTTCCGTGTCGCCGCATAAGTTCGTTTAGCAGAGTAAATACTTATTATGTCATGTACCTGTAGCTACACATGTGAAACAATGATTAATGACCTAATTTTGCAATCTATATAAATCTTAACCCTGCTAGTGTTTCTACAGCTGTAGACAGGTTTTGGTGTGTTGTTGTTGTTTGGTATAGAATAATCTCTATTACATTTCTGAGTAAGTACACATTATAATGTATGAAATTTAATATTTAAAAAAAAACACATATTTTGTTATGGTAATTATGTCTAAAGAAACAACATAATGTTTTATATCTTATGTATGTCATGTAATTCAAGGTAAATCTATTTTAAATGTTAATTCATGTCAAGAGAAATAACATTAAAAAGGCAAAAAAAAAATGTGGTTTAAAAATCTGTAATTCACCTCTAATGTGAAAATAGATAATAATTTCATTCTTATTTTTAATTAAAACATTAATTACATGTTTTAAAAATAACAAATAACAAGTTATGTATTTTAAATGATTTTATTTGAATGCTAATAAACAACAATAATAGATGAGGTTTAGCATTTTTGAATAAGTGACATTTTTAATTGTTAACAATATACCACCTTTCTTTTGTTTTGGTGCTGGTGCTGGTGCTGTTTTAGATCTTGTTTTGGGGGCCAAAAAGCCTATTTCAGGGTTGGCACACATTGCTGCAGATCTTTTGGATGCTCTGACTGGTGCTGGCGTTACATCTGCCATAATCCTGGCTGATGTTGATGGGATAGCCTCAGGTATTGTTTGCATTGTATCTTTTTTGACTGTGTAATCAAAGAAAGCTTGCATCACATCTCTAATACTGGTTAAAGTATCATGGAGTCTGTCCAATGCCTTGTTGCTGATTGTCATTTGGTCATGTAGGGGGTCTAGTTTATTGATGATTTGAGTTGTGCGCTGTTGAATTGCACGGTATGATGTAGATGGTACAGGTATTTCATCATCATGTTGTGGAGGTGTTGGGATGGATGGTGATGATGATGATAATGACGATAGTGATGGTGCCAGAGCTGGTGGTGGTGGTTGTGATCTGGCCTCAACATCTTCTTCATGTATGGATTGTGTGTCATCCAGTCAAGTTTGAAGTTTGCTGTTGTAGTGATGGACATGCTGGGTGTGGCATAAAAATGTCTGGATATGTATTTGACATTGATATTTTCCTATTTTTAACATTACATTTTTTAATCTTGTATCTTTTTTTATCTTTGATGGTGTTTCAAGAGACAGACAAATGGCTTTGACATGTTAATGGGCAAGAGTAACTATGATAAAGCAGGAAACAAGATATTTTTAATGTGGTTTATTTTTAAAATCTTATTTTATTTGTTTATTTAATAATTATTTTACTTAAGTGTCTTTCTGTTAATTAACATGTGTATAATTTATTTATATCCATTAGGGCGGGACAGACACAGAATGGCAGAGTTTGCCCACCGCCAGCTACAGCGCCAGGAAGAAGAGGAGGAGAAGGAGCTGGGCCAGCCTCCACTTTCACCCCAGCATGTTGAGGATTAGATTAGATTATAAACAACCAGTGGGGAATTAAATTGAGGCTCTTTCCTACAGTGTTTTTTTTTTATAAATACATTTTTAATTCAAGCATCACAGAAATAATAGAAATATTCACTAACTAACTAATTAGTTGCATAGTTTCTTTTACAGAAGATTCCATAAAAATAACATGAATCCAGTAAGTTAGTAAATGAAAAGATACATGGTTAACTCTGGAAGTTTCTATCCCTTATCATTCAAAATATGTATTTAAAAAAATGAAAATCAGAGAATAGCAGCTGAAACATCAAATTTATAGTCATTTTCCATTAAGCGTCAGTGGGGCAAAAAGAGCCAGACCTTCCTTTCTTTCTTATTCAGTTTTGTTCAAAATTGGACTGTGACTATTAATGGTTTTTTACGACTACTAAAATGTGTCTGAGAAGCTGTTGTGTATATTTCGTGAAGTGTTTAGTGGTAGCGTGTGCCTATCCAGGAGTGTCTCAATCCAATCCATTCTGAAGATCTGGAATGGTTTAGCTTCATGTAACGTGATTGGTATCTGGTCTGTTACTGTCCAATGTTGTAAAATGTTTGGTTTTCTTTTGCTGCTGAGCATATGGCTAATATTATATTTATGCAGGTACAGTCTATTGCACTATGCAGTTGTTAAAATACCCAAAATAGCCCATTCTGTTGCAAATAGAAGAAATGAAGGCAGGTTTTGTTCTGCACGTCTCTTAACTTGTAGCCAGATGTGCTGGACTAGAGAGTACCCCCAGAAGCAGTCGGCACATTCTTCCAAACATCGTTGACATGTTGAGGAATCTGAAGTGTATATTTGTCTCCCTCTGGGAATAAAAGATATTAGGGTATAATTCTGTGTACATACTTGCAGTTATTACATTTCTAGATATATTTATATATTTAGAATTGATACATATTAATTTCTGGAAAGGTATCTAGCTATAGAGATAGTCCAGGAGGAATTTTGGTATGATCTACCTCCTCATGAGTTTATCGATAGTGTGTTGCAATAGCTTTGAATGAGGAAGGAGGCTATTGTAGAGTTTTATCTAGATAATTACACCAGTCTGCCTCTAAGAGGGCCCTCACCACCATACTTGCATAGTATTTTAACAGGTATCGGAGGCTGCACCGAAACTCTCTCAGACTAGTACATGCCCTCCTGCCATTCTAAATGAAATGTCTAAAACTGCCATATATAGTCTTGGTATTTTTTTTTTGTGATGACAACAGGAAGGGCTTGCATAGCATATAATAATTTATGGGATGAAGCCATCTTAATTAGGCTTGCTCTGCCCACAAATAAAAAAAGTAAAGTGCTTCCACATCTTGATGTCTTGATAAAGAGACTTTAAATTAGAAGTATTCATTTCTAGCCGTATTTGTGTATTTTTGCTGTGACGGTTGTTTTTTTTTATACACAATAGCAAATCATCTGCAATGGCAGTCATTTTAATGTTTTGGTATCCTACAGAGATTTCCTATTCCCCATTTCTGCAATAATCAAAATATTGAGTCCATTTCTAAATTACACAGGCTGGGGATAATAGGCATCCCTGCCTGGTACCATGGTGAATTACAATCCGGTCACTACATCTTCCATTACCAATTAGTCTTGTAGTAGCCATATAGATATCAAATTCATCTAATAAAGTTCAGATCAAAAAGCCTGATGTCCCCAAAGTTCAAATAGGCCAGAGGACTATATCAAAAGCTTTTTAAGTATCAAGACTCAAAAGCATGTGATGTTGAGAAGATTGTTATTGAGAGGCTATAAAAACTGAGTGTCTCCCCTGGGTGAAGCCCAGCTGATGGTTTGTGATTTTATGTAGTAAGGTTGTAAACAATTGGTAAGTATTTTGAAATCAGTATTGAGAAGTGTGATAGGACAACATGATTCAATATTTTAAGCATCTTTGTTGGGTTTGGGATTTACTATAATGTAAACTTCTGTAAATTTAGGGTAATAAAGGTTGTACCTGTGAATATGTCTAAAGAGATCAAGGTCTGTTGGGGTAATGACTTGTTGTAATATTTTATAATAACCCACAGGGTACCCGATGTTTTATAGAGCAGCAACCTGGAGATCACTTTCCTCTGCAGTAATATCCAGCTCCAACATTTGCCATTTTCTCTTTGGGCTACTGTAAGGCATAAGAGATTAGCTTCTTTTTTATAATGGTTTCTAGAAGCAAATAGTTAGGAGATGAACAGATTTGTGAACTACTGAAATTGGATGATAATTTTATCTGTGAAAATGAGAGGTTCCTGAGTAATAGGATGTTTAATTGATGTAATGTAGCTTCCAGTTTTGGGTGGTTTTACCATTGTGGTCAAAAGATGGCCCACGCTGTTAGCCCATCTATAGTACCTATGTTTCATATAATCTATATCTTGTTTTGCTTGTGTGGAAAGAAAGTCTTCTAAAGATTTTTTTATGTGTGCAATACTTTGACAGATGGAGGCCCCACATACTAAAATGTAATTGACATGGATTCTGAAACACCTACGTAAGTTTTACCCAAAAACATGACCCTTCTTGGAGGCAGCTCAATGGGCAATGTTGTCATCCATATAGTCAACTAGTTTACTCCTAAGAAAGGCATTAAAGTCCTGGTTATGAGACAAAGGGTCTGATCCAGACCTACACTCGCATGCGAGCTAACGCTGATCGTAAGCGTAAAAACGGCAGAAAAAACGCACTGCGCATGTGCATAGTGACAACTTCCGGTCGTACCAAAGACCTTTTCGTAGCGGCGATTCTGGCGTCCGTATTGTTTGCGTTTTTTTCCGAAGATGGAGCGTGTTTATAGTACGAAGTTAGTACGGACGCTGCAGTTAAGGAATGTAGGCGGGGGGAGTCATTTAAATTGTACAGTATGGGGGTGCTTATGCCGCCACGAACAGCGCGTCGCTACAAAAATACGTACGAACACATGGAAAAGTTAGGGTAGGGTTCGGCGGGCGTAATGAAAGGAAGGTAAGGGAAGTGTCATGGAAGTGAAAGTTTTTATGCTGCAGCGGTAACACGCTCCTCTCTCATGCGTAGGTCTGGATCAGGCCCAAAGTGACAGGGATACTATTATTTGTCCATCTCTGGAGAATGCGAAAAATTATGTTACATTGAAAAGTTCTTTTGCCATTTCTGTGGCAGAGGCTATAGATTGAGTCAGGGAGGCTACTGATTGATACCTGTGAGTTGTTTATGAACTTTGTATTAGGAGAGTAATCAGTAAGAATAAAAAAGAAAAAAAGAGATGGCTATTGGAAAGGTCAGGGAGGGATGAAGATGAAGGGAGTTTTATCAAAATTAAGGGGAATAAAAAAAAGAGGAGGAACAAAAAAGAAAGCAGAAGAAGAAAGAGAGGAAAAAGAAGGATCAAAAGAAAGTGTAGGAAAAAAAGGAAGAAAGGGGAGAATCCCCATGGGAAGGCAGGGTAATGTTTAGGCGGAGGGGGTGGAGGGAAGAAGGAGATAAGTCTATGCTATAAGTTTGCATCCTCAGGATATTCTTCAGCAGTGTAGCTGACAACTAAGAATGTGAGGTGGTAGCGGAAGTTTGCACAAGCCTTCTCCCCATTGGAAGGACAATATCTGTCTGTGTTTATTTTTTATTGTCTTGGCCCAGATTGTTATTTCCCTCTAGTTGAGCCTTTTTAGAAAAAACTGTAAAATATAAAATATTTAATTATAAACAATTTTTTTTATTTTTATTATATATATAACCTTTATTTTATTAGCCACTTTGGGATTTATTCTTTGCTCAGCCCCACACAATTTTTGTCCTTCCCCACAGAATTGAGATAAGGAGAAAAGGAAAAGAGAGGACCCTCTCCTGATTATACATTGTATACCACCAAGAAGAAACAAATGACTGGTATTTCCGCTAGCGTATTTACTATGCACTCCCCTTGGCACTCCCCTCGCATGTACGTACTTTGGCCATTTTACGCTTCCCGAACCCTACCTTAACTTGCGCAGTAAGTACTAATGGCCGCTTTTACGCTAGCGTACGTAGCTCTGGATCTTCCCCATATACTTTTTCATTCAGTTAATTTGTTTTACAGGTATATGGTGTCCAATAATTTTTATTCCAGCGATCCCTTTGATTGTTGTTTCTTTAATGTATGTGACTCTCACCTAGAATCTTCCCTGTTGCATACAGGCTACAGACTTTCCAGACTTTGATTAAAGGAGATATATGTCATTAGTTGTAGTTCTCATAGGACACTGAGAATCATCCTCTCTTAATGCCATGGGTCAGTACAGATCCACCAAGAATTGTGTTCCCAACGACTTCCACAACCTTGATTTGTACAGTATTGTTGTGTAAAGGTGTCTGTATCATTATGCTGATGAGCTCAATGTTGAAGCCTGCAAAGAATTTCACTGTGGTTTCCAGGCCAGTGTACATTGTTTTTCACCGGACATTCTAAACAGGTCTCCAAGCTGTTTAAATAGCTCCAAGAGTGAAACACTGTAAGTGCTGTGTCTTTAGATCATGCAGACATACAAAGGTTTATTCACTCCAAGAAGGCCCTGCTTGGAAGGAGGGTTGCAGAATTTCCACTCTTTAACAGAAGTATAAAGTCATCAGTTGCATTATTAATGGAGTACTGCTTTCAAGCTGTGGTGGCATTGTATGCAAGGAGAGGTTGATCATTTAACCAAGCCTTGTTTTTTGTAGTATATCTGCAGCAGGGTATCCGTGGCTTTGTGTGTAACTGGATCTTGGGCATGGCTTGCAGAAAATGGCGCTCTTTCCTACTCTTTGCTTAATGTCTGCCTGCATCGTTCCAGTGCACTCATAAAGGTCACATGGGAATTGAGAATTCACCTGGCGCGGAGCCACTCTGCTTTTCTTCACTGTTTTTCCAGTGGTTTAATGGTTTGTCTCCAGTGGTGCAGTGTCAGGATTTCCCTACCATTTAGAACAATAAGGCAACCCACATCACACAGATATCCTGGTGCAACATAGACTCAAGAAATCATTAGTATTTGTGTGTCGCTGATGGCCCGCACTTCAGGCTGGATGAGAATTACTTAATAACTTGTGCAAAAAGTAATCATGGGGGGTAGTCTCTAACTTCCAAAGTCTCCGAGGATGTTAAGAGTGAAGAGTTTCAAGGATAGCTTTGAAATTTGTGCTATTTTACGAGTGTGATCACGGAGCAGTTCTAAGACGTGTCTGTTCTGAATGCAACCCCCCGGAAATTCATCTGTTATTTTCTTAACATTTAGTTATGTTACTTTTTTCATACATTCTTACAGACATAACAATTCAGCTGAACAAATACAGTAATTCTCTGTCAGTTGCCCATTACTTCCCTTTTTCCAGATTAAGGTATCTATTGATGTTACGTTAAACTCTTTATTGTAGGAAAGTAGGTTAGAAGTGATAAGTTTTAAAACAACTACAAAAAAGGAAGTACTTATAATCTTACCATAATTAAGGTTAATAAAGGCTCTTGTAGACAAAGTAACTTAAAAAGAATTTCTTGTTATATGAGTCATAAAAAGATAAGACTGGGAAAGAGCAAAATAGGAGAACAGAAAAAATATCCCACACATGATTTCTGATGATGTAGAAATAGTTGCATTGTGAGGGGGTCAAATGAATTAGCATGAACTTAGTTGAGCTAGATAACCTCTAATTCTGTTTGTACCCCCCTTGGCCCTTGCCAACACATTTTAGTGTTTTAATACATCCTCTACATGATAGTATATAGAGTAGATTGTTGTGAAAGAGCACAGCTGTTTTTAAGTCATCTTACTTTGCTCATATGTTAATGGGCAAGTTGGTACCCCCTGAATAATTCACTGCTGCAGGTGGTAGCATTGATTTCTAGATTGCTCAGGGAAATGTGCCTTGTGGATACGCACGGTAAAAGTGTAATATTTTTCCAAATTAGGACAACCCAAACATCACAACTTTTAATTTATATTCCAAAAGGGATATTAAAAATGGTTTGGTACATGTGTCAATTAATTTAAACAATGTAAACATTGATTTAATGCACACTTTCCTGTAGAAATAAAACCTCTTTTCTTGCCATTATTGAATGAGAAGACTGGATTTTTTTTGGTACAACATTATGATTTTGGTTTGAATAGCAGTGCACTGAAACATATTTTGGTAAGGTACTTTTTTAAGAGATTTTTATATTTAGGGGGTTTTTTTTGCATTAAAAAAAGGGAAAAAATTCATTTATTAAATTATTCCAAAAACATTTATTATAAGTGAAACAAATTTTTCTTAATGATAAAATGATCCGTTTTCTTTTCTTTTTTTTTTTTAAAGACATGTTAATTCAGACCCTCCAACATGATCCGTTCCATTAGGTACAATCTAATCCGCTCCTGAGCTTTCAACTGTCAAACTCACCTGGTTTAAATTAATTAACTGATATTTAAAAACTATTTGCGTTTTTTACAAAGGTTGTTACCATAGTTGGAAAATGATGAGCAGAGTATTTTGTACCTAATAGAATGGGTCATGTTGGAGGGTATGCGAATTTGCAGTATTACCTATGCAGATATGCTAATGCCAGAACACCTGTATTTGCAATAGCAGGGTCTGTTCTTCCACTGTGCAAAAATTCTGGATCAGGTCCAATATGTTAGCAGATCAGTACCTCTTTCAGAACTACTAGAAGAATATACTATTAGATAAAATTTATATCTCAACTACTACACAAGTTTTAACCATAAATGCAAATATGTAATAGTAGCAAATATAGTTCTCCGTTTCAAATCATACAATTTCTTATGATATGTGCTATAGATCTGTACTACTTCTTGAAAGGACAATAAAATGAAAAGGACAAAGTTCCTTCTCTGCTGAAGATATGAAAGTGCTATAAAGAGAAAGTTAAACATTTTCAAACTTCCTGAAATAAAAGGTTATTGCAGTGGAAGCACTTGTATGACAATATCTCTGGTATAGGGATATAAGTTTATTGATCAATGGATATACAGCAACCTTTCACATTAACTAGAAGTGAATATAATACAGAAAAATTTGTATATATATTAAAATAATATAAATATGCTTTGGCATGAATTTATAGTTTTTATTTCCTTTTATATACATTTTAAGCAGCCATAGTTTATAACAGATACATTTATTCATATTTTGTTATAACCGCATTATTGTATTATTTGAAAAAAAAGTTATAATAGATGGGAAACAAAGAGTGACAACTGAGTCAGGTGTGTTTTGCTACAATGTGAAAGACTAAAAATCGATCTAAATGTTTTACTTTTTGCTTTAACACATTTGGTCAATATCATAAATTGTCTTCAGCTAACATGTTATTACCCTAAGACAAAAATGAAAGTTATAAGCTGAAGCCAAAGGTTTGTTAACAATGAGATTAATGAGGTTCACAGGAGCTACTCTGATAAACGCGTCCTAGCTTTAGGGTAGGGCATAAATTGAGTGTATTTTCCATCTGGTCACATTTGCCTAATAGGCTGCCAATTTTACAACCCAGTATAAAATGGGTAAACCCAGGGCCGTGCGATGCACTCTGCGGGGGGATGCGGCGCATCCAGGCGCCATGCTGGATGGGTGCCACCACTCATCTCCCTGCTTCTCAGAGCTGACATTTAGCCAGATCTGTGACAACTGTGAGAGCCAGCAGCGGTCCTCAATACAGCAGCAGCCTGTGCTGTAGGTAGATGCTAGATCCAAGTGGGCTAAAGGACCTCAGCTGATATCTAGCCCATGTGACCAGTCACCTGATCAAAGGGAGGTCAGTGTTTTCTCTGTTTTCCTGTCTCGGGCAACAGCAGTGTGATGATATTTATAAAAGAGGAGGGCGCAAATTTATTTTTTGCAGGGGGGTGCCAGACATGCTAACACCGGCCCTGGGTAAACCTGTCTCTCCACCCCATCCCCTAGAGAGCATAGGTGCGCACAAATTTTAATGCACCAAGCGCCATACATCTGAGTGCAAAACATGGTCGGCCTGCCTGTAATCCTATGGTGCATGCAATGGTACTTCTGGATCAGGGGCGGAAGTTGACCATCTTATGCCCCATAGCAAGAAGGTGTGGTCCTGCTGTGAATGGGGATGGATCGGGGGTGGATCACATTATGGCAGCTTAAAGCAGTGCTCACCAGCCTACCGTTCCCAACAGTGCACTGCGTGCGGGCGTCACGTGGGGAATGTCAGGCGTGCATGCACTGCGCATCCTCATGCTCCTCTTCTGTTTGCAGAGTGTCAGGCATAATATATGGCTGGTGTTTGTGTTTGTGTTTGGCTCTTGTTTAGGTGCACGCCCTTACTGTACATTGACTACGTATCTCCACCTCTTTCGTTCCATGTATATATCTTTCAGAATGCAAGCAGTGCAGCTCAGTTACGTTCGGCTCTGAATACAGCGTGATTATGTGCACATCGTTTCTGTGCATATGCAGTGCAATATCACGCCAGTATACGCTATGCAAACTACTGTAAGTTCACCTCTGGATAGGCCCTTTATTCTATCTGACAAATATATATTAAAGATACTTTTAATACAGCAAAGTGAACTAAAATATAATATAAAGGGTTTTCTCCTTTTATCACTGATAATGAGCAAACTCTGCACATATATTAATAGGAAACTGTGGGAGTGTCAGTAATGTCCATGTCAGAGGAGCAGAGACAGCCTTAAGCTGGCCATAAACTGGGACCATTATTGATCCTAGCAGGCGGTGGCTCGATAAACAAGACGATTTCCTGCAAGATAGAGGTCCCAGTATCGGCACCATACACCTCTCCTACTGGGACTGATAATCCTAGCAGAAGAGGAGGGATGCCAGGGCAGAGCCGTGCTAAAATATATATATATATATATATATATATATATATACAGGCTGCTGCTGCACTGACACCTTATATATATATATATATATATATACTGGCTGCTGCTGCACTGACACCTTTGAAGTATACTTAGATCTGAAGCAGCAGCCAGTGCAGGGATTAGTAGAGACACAGTGTGGAGCGTGGCTTCGGCTGATCCATGCATCTACTACTCTCTGCACTAGCTGCTGCTGCAGATCTATGTATGCCTGTACCGACACCTCTAAAGTATACTTCAAAAGTGTAAAAGCAGCAATATACATAGATCTACATAGGGAGCTTTTCAGTTAGTTGATTGGCTCCCTTAAAATATTGGTACCGATACCAATATAATTCAAGCAGGTTCAAAAATCCAATAATCATACCATAGCATTTCTGGTTGCCCAGAAACCCCCAGATTGAAAATGTAAAAAAAAATATTGAAAAATTTGCAAAAAAAGAGCCCGTAAAAGGGGCGTGGCTTCACGGGTGCCACAAAGGGGGCGTGGCTTAGCGGCCATATGAGGAAGACTGACATGGAGGAAGATAGGCCTGTGCTGCAATAGGGAAGCAGATGAGCATGGTGAATTGGTCACAACAGTTCAGTAGTGCTTATACACTGACACAGGCTCTGGTTCATTGTTAAATGCGCTCTACTAAAGCATTGTATATTGCTATTGCTATTAGATGTGTACCTTCAATATAAAACTACTATATTAATGTGTGAAAGAAGTAACTTATAAATCACCCATAAAAAAATATTAGAATAGGACTTGTTACAGCCAATAACCAATGCAATTCCATAATGTAGAATTTTTTATTATTTTCAAATCTACATTATAAACGTCCTGCTTTCACAGAGACCGTTAATGGGTGTATTTCATGTCTTGACAGTCAGATAATACGACCATATTATCAGTATTGTCATTTTACAAATGTTTTATTTTTTAACAGTGCATCATATTAAGTAGCTCTTCACAATTTTAAACAGTCTTCACATCAACCTCTGCCGCATTACAGTCTAAGGGTCGGATTCACAGCCCCGGACATATTGCACATACGTCCTTAAATTACCGATAATAGCTACTACGCATGTGTAGTAACTATTTTACATAATTTACGTATCGTTTAATTACGTAGATTGCGTATATGCGCTCTTAAAGTCCGTATATGTCCAATCTACGTAACAAAATGATTTAAGCACATATGTGCAAGATGTCCAAGGCTGTGAATTTGGCCCTAATTCACTAACATACACACACTTACAGTCTAGGGGTAATTTTTGCCTTGTGCGGTATGACAGTAGGGGTGGAGCGGGAGCAGAGCATTGGCTGGACGCAGCGGAGCTTATTTGTCCCGTTTTCGGGCTCCAAATGTTAGCAGCTATGTTAATATACCCCTCATGTATTACAAGGATTGGAAACCCCCTTTTAAAATCCTGCGTTTGCCACTGTAGAGATACATGTTTTGTAAAACTGGTCACCTAATTTATAAAGATCAGAAAACTGTAATGAATAACCAATACATGCATTAAAGGCAGCCCTAATAGCTGTAGTCATGAATTGGAGCTTTTCCTGTACTGTAAATATAACATTTATTTACATGCCTCTTACACAGGGCAGCCATCAGGGGGAATGGGGACAGCCAGGACTATTGTCCCGGGCCCAGAGCTGATGGGGCCTGCGATACTCACCCTTGCTTTGCATGTCAATGTGCAGGGCACAACTTCACACTAGGCCGAGGGTAATACTGGTCAGTGGCGCCCCTGCGCCCCACTCTTTCTGATGGCGGCCCTGCTCTCATAATACATTTTTTAGGTGTTTAATTTCAAACCTTAAAAGAAATAAGCTCACTTCAACTCCACACTCTGCATCACCAAATGCAAACATTAATAAGGAAGAGTACTAACCCATACCTAATCACAAACAAACATATACAGTTAACAATACAAGTGTATTCAACATTTTAGTTTGTTTAAATATGCTTGTACACACAAAATGGAAGTTTCTCAATCAATTTATAGGTAAATGCAAACAGGTGCATTAAAGGCAGGGGTAATCTGCTAGCAACAGAAACACAGGAAAGGAAATGCCCCAGCAACACTGTCATTCTGTCTGTAAAATAAAATGCAGAAATTTCCATTACACATATTTGCACAAATATATGATAAGCCACCAGCCACCTTCAAGGCCTTTCTGCATATAGTGGTCCTAACTCTAACAATGAGAGTCCCAATATATATTTTTAAATTGAGAGCCAAACTTACCTAAGAGGCACCCTTTAAAGCCTACAAAATAGCTGCTGTGGAATAACATTCCCTCTCAGCTGCTGCTCCCAGACAAGCTCCCATACAGTATACACACAAAATAGAAGTGCCTCAACTTATAGGTAACTGCAAACAGGTGCATGAAAGGCCGAGGTAATCTGCTAGCAACAGAAACAAAGGAAAGGAATATGTTTGTAGTTATTTATTTAAATTTTAGTTACATTTATTCATTTTAAATTTAAAGATGGTGAGAAAAAGAAAACAGGCTCAAATGTCAACACAAACATAGATAAGAAGATAATAACAAAAAAACTAAACTAAACTAAACTAAAAACCTGCTGCAGGGGGTCTACTTAGTGCTTTGAATAGACCCCAACCCATGCTTTATTTCATAGATAAGAAGTCACATACAGAAGAGGTGCACTCATTTGTCCTTGAATATCACCAAGTCACAAAGCTAAACACCTTAGCCCTCTATTGGTCCTGAACTAACTCCTGGGATTGTTAATCCTAAACGCAAACCATCATCTTGTTACACTCTGCAGGTTCATCCTGGTGTGTTAATTCCTTGCCAAGTTCTATGTGTCTGTTTTTCTCCCAGCAGCAGGTTAATTGTCCCTGGAGGTGTGTCTGGCTTCCACAGCTGATTGGGGGAGTGTTCTTTAAATAGCCTCCAGTGCAAGTAGCAGGTGCTGCTCATAGCTTCTAGTTTCCTAGTGTCTCTGTGCCAGTTTTTTTTTTTCCTCCTCTTGCCTTGTGCTACTTTACTTCTTGATTTCCTGAGTGCCCCAGTTCTGTCCTTGCCCAGTACCTTGCCTCATACCTTTGTGTCTCCATTCCCTCCATCTCCCACCCTGCTGTTAAGTCCTATTTGTATTTACCTAGCTTATCCTGTCTGACTGTTTCTGTTAACACCTTGTGGATTTCCGCTGTTTGCTTGTGTGTGATTGCCCTGGTTAGTTTAGTCTGTCTCGTCACTCCCGTCTGTTTCTTCCTAGTTTGCCGTGTCTGTTCAGTGTTTTGTGTAGTTTGTTACAGGTCAGACTCTGCTGCCTGTCTCCTCCCACTTTCTCCTCTGTCTAGCTCTCGCCTGTCCGACTCCCTCTGTGTTTTTTCTGCTCCTCTCCTGGGTTATCTCTCCAGGGCTGTATCCTGACGGGTTCCTACCAGCTCCAGTCTATCCCCACCATCAGGGGCTCTAGCAAATACTCGGTCCGATCTCAAGCTCTACACCCTGGTGAGCTGCTCGCCTTTCTCTCTTTAGCAGCTACCCCGGTTCTCAATTAAGGTAATCCCGGTGTGCTGAACATTTCCTCTCTGATTCCTCCGTCACCCCGGTTCACAGCTAAGGTAATTCCGGGGTACCATAACACATCTCATTAGAGCTACCTTGAGAGCTGCTTTGTCATCACTATAGACAAAAAAAGTGGGGAGTCCTTCCTGTATGGTGGATATGTCTGAAGGAAGGCAAACTTTCTCTGACAGCATAACGCACAACCTACTTAAAATATCATACCAGCTGGCGTAGATAACAGAATTACATATGCCAGTGGGTACGATAAAGGGGTGTTGACCCTATTTTACAATGGTTGTATCTTCACCATAGAGGCAGAGATAGCCATGTAAAATAGGGTTAGGGGCGGAGGAAGCCCCGCTACAATCAGGTATGCGGCCGTAAGGTAGGATTTCCAAAATATCACGATGTAAACCCACGCTGGCAGAGGGTAAAAGTATACCCCAATGACAGTAGACCTGTCATTAGCACCGGGATGTCCTGCGCGCAGGACATAGTAAAAAGCTTACAAGACTGGACCCCCATTATAGCAGGTAAGTATTTTTTAATTATTTTTAGGCAACTTTTGGACAGTTTTGTTTAATTTGTATGTGGACACTACAATTATTTTATTGGGGTTACGGACAGGAATATTGGGCAGATGATATTTCTATGTATGTTATGGGGTCACGTGGGCATTTTTAATGTCTTCATGATGTGGGCACAGTTTGTATTTTATTTGGGGGCACGGACAGGAATATTGGGAAGATGGTATTTCTATGTATGTTATGGGGGCACATGTGGGCATTTTTTATGTCTTTATGATGTGGGCACAGTTTGTATTTTATTTGGGGGCATGGACAGGAATATTGGGCAGATGGTATTTCTAGGTATGTTATGGGGGCACATGTGAACATTTTTAATGTCTTTATGATGTGGGCACAGTTTGTATTTTATTTGGGGGTACAGACACGGATATTCAGCAGATGGTATTTCTATGTATGTTATGGGGGCACAAGTGGGTATTTTTAATGTCTATATGATGTGGGCAAAAAATTTTTTTGGGGGGGTACGGACAGGGATATTGCCCATAGTTGATTTATATTTATTTTATGGGGTCACATGTGGGCATTGTGTAGTAATTTATAATAAGAGCACAGTATGTTTTTTTTTTTTTTATGAATGGCTATGTCCCACTATTTAGCGCAGCGGGCACTGGATAGCAGGGCGTGCTACTGATTGTAGTTCTACTAGCGCCAACATGCCTGATCATACATGGGCATGCTGGCGCTTGTAGTTCTACTTGCAGCAGCATGCCCTGTCAGGCCGTTATTTATTTATTTTAATAGGTTGCGGTGGAGGGCATGGCAGAGGACGGGGTAAATTTTTTACTTAAACTGTTTTGCTTTTTCTAACTAACTTCCTTTTTTATAAAAAAAAACAGCCCTGTGGTCAAAGCAATTAAGGCTCCGACTGCTTTTTTTTTTTTTAAACTAGGCCGGTTTTTGTACGGCCAGTTCAGAGGTGTCTGTTTGTAAGAAACACGCACCTCTGAATAGTATGTTTTAGTAGATGCGCAGGGCTGAGATCTCTCCCTGCAGCTTCTCTGTGAGTAAAGTGCCAGTCAGCCCACGGGAGATGCAGGGAGAGAAGTTGTACTACACTCGCAAAGCGGGGGAAGATAAATTTAAAATGAACAAACTGAATTAAATGTAAGACATAACATTTTCTTAGCTCAGCTCTAAATTACAAAAGTAAAGTTAAAGGTATTCAATATTTGTTTACTAAAAGAAAAGGCTAAATAGTTTTTATGCTTTGCAAAAAAATGAATAAAATAAAACAAATTTTCAACATGGTTTGTCCAGGTTTTCCTATTGTTATTGTTATGCTAAATAAATCAGTCCATAGAGTTTAGGCAAATCATTTTCTGTCTTCTGAAAACATTGCATTGTAATAAAAGTTCTTTTGGGAATTACATAAAACAGAGAGCGTATTTACTGTGTTTAGAATGTAACAAGCAATAGTTATACTGTAAATACACTTACATACCCACAAATTGTGTTAGACAGTAATGTTGCTATCAAAAGAGTATTGTATGCCTGGTGAATTAAGAATCAATATTATTGATTCACGTGCAGACCGGACCACTGCAGCAAAATGATCAGAAGGTACAGGTACAAATGACACGTTATACATGGGTTTTATAAGCACTCTGTGAAAAGAAGGGCATGAAGACTGACATTTACATGGATCCATGTTCTTACCACAACCTTAACTAGAAAATTGGAGCCATAATCTCTCTTATTGTTTATGAAAAAAACCTTACATAGGGCCTGATCCAGAGCTACGAAAATTCGCACGACGGGCGAATGCGAACGTTCGCTCGGGCGTATCAACATACACGCCCCTAACACTCCCATAGTAAAGTCCCTGCTTACGGCGGCTATACCCTACACTGGGTACGACCGTCGCCCGTACGAAAATTCGCAGAAAATACGCTGAGCGTACGGGCTTAGCACGCCCATACTGTACAATTTAAATGGCTATCCCCGCCTCCCTGTAGTAAAACGGGCGCCCAGCCGACCATCGTAAAGAAAGAACGCCCCGCGAGCGAAAAATACGCTCACAATACGCCCGCTATTCGCTCATGACGCTCGGGCGACCGGAAGCTGTCATACTGGGCATGCGCGTTGCGAATTTTTGCCGAATTTTCGCATACGCTCGTCGTACGCTCGCTTGCGATCGTTGCTCTGGATCAGGCCCATAGGCACATAAAAATAAAACATGTTCAAAAATGCGTTGCTTATACTACACTTAACTAACCATTATTATCTTTGATGATTTAGTAATATTGGACCTGATTCACACTTATGAACTCTTATGATTTTAGGTGCGTATATTTAAGAACGGATACACTGCACATGCGTAGTAACTTTTATATGCTATTTGCGTTGGTCTTAAGTTCGCAAATTCCGTGCTTATACACTACGCACTTAAAATCTCTAGGTTCATAGTAACATGCAAAAATGGGCGTTCCATACATAATGAACTCGGCAGACACGAAGATTTGAGTGGAGAGAGGCATTTTAATGAGCAAATGAAGGCGCGGTTATACAGTTAAGTTCCTAATTAGACGCCCCACGCATTCAAATGCAAACCTACAGTTAAGGGAGCCCAATGGCACTCGTAAGTCACATAAGAACCTGAAAACCGGGGGCGTGCCGAGGGAGTGTCATTGCTATTAGTTGTGTATATTTAGGAATCTATCACGTTCTTAAGTGTGAATCAGGTCCAATGGCCACCCTTAACTGTAGGTTCGCATTTGAATGCGTAGGGATAGTACTTAGCAACTTAACTGCATAACCGCGCCTTCTTTTGCTCATTTAAATGCCTCCCTCCACCCAAATCTGCATATCTGCCTAGTTACTTATTCATGGAACGCCCATTCTTGCGTATGTTACTAAGAACCCAGAGACTTTAGGTTCTTAGGGCCTGATCCAGACCTACGCTCATCTGCGTAGTGTATTAACGCCGAACGTACCACCGATGCACAGCAATAGGCACTCCCCTTGCTTGTACCAAGTTTAGCTTCCATACGCTCGGCAAACCCTACCCTAACTTTTGTGTTCGTTCCTGCGGCCGCCTGTACGTTCGTTGTGTATTATTACAATACGTTGCGTATTAACAACACTTAGCAAGCCCATACTGTACGATTTAAATGCCTCACCCCGCCCTCGGTGCGTGGTTACGGATTTCGTATGGCAGGCACGCCCCCATGCGCAGTAAGTACAAATGGCAGTTTTTACGCTTATGACCGCTGTATACCCGCTGTATACCCGCACACGAGCGTAGGTCTGGATCAGGCCCTTAGTGTATAAGCACGGAATCTGCCTTCTTAACTCCTACGTTAATAGCGTAGAAAAGTTACTAAGCATGCTCAGTGCATCCGTTCATAAATATACGCACCTAAAATCATAAAAATTCTTAAGTGTGAATCAGGTCCTTTGTATTGTTGCACATAAGTGAAAACAATTAAAATTAATTATATATATATATATATATATATATTGAAGTATGCAAATTTGTATAGTTGCATATATTATTACACCTCTCAGCCTTTTTTGCTATACTTATCGGTTTGCATGTTTCAAATGGTGCTCTTTGTTGTACTTCATATCCAGAGTTGCTATTAAAGAATCCACTGTATGCTTGCACCTGTTTTGTCCTTGCAAAGGCCCTGATTCCCACCTAAGAAGCTGCTGCTTCTCAGGTGCATATTTTTAAGTGATTATGCACTGCACATGTGTAGTCATATAGCCTACGCAATCCATGTAGCAGTTAAGCACATAGATTGACCATGTGTGGTCTTTAAAGACTACACATAGGGGTAGACAAGTACAGCTGACAGGGGAATTACGCACATACCGCAGGCGTACATAACTTTGTTACATACGCCAGCTGGTACTCAAAAGGGGCAGACCCATATTTTACAATGGCCGTATCTCCACCATAGAGACAGAGATAGTCATATAAATTAGGTGTCGGGTGGGAGAAGCCCTGTTACGACTACGAGACCTAGTCGTAATATTTAAGGTAGGAATCTCGCACACCCCCTGCACTCCCTGCTCTCGGTAGGAAATCTGGACACTTAAGTTTGTACTTACAGACACATAATGTGTGCGTGGGTCTGCATATAGTTGTTTAGGTAAGAGGAGACGTGCCACTGCAGACTCCATAGGAAGTATTTGAAGTATACTTCAAAGGTGTCAGTGCAGCATAATACATAGATCTGCTGCAGCAACCAGTGCAGGGAGTAGTAGAGACAGAGATCACCGAAGCTGCGCTGTGTGACCTGTCTTTACTACAGGTATCTGCTGCAGCAGATCTATGTATTATGCTGCACTGACACCTTTAAAGTATAGGGAGCCTTTCAGTTAGCTGATTGGCTCTCTTAAAATATTGTGCACTAGTTCCGATATAAATCAAACATGTTTAAAAACCAAATAATTGTACCAGAGCGTTTCTGGTGCGTTTAATTGGTGCTTCAAAAATTTGTCATGGCCGTACCCTAGAGTGATTATTGGCCCAATCACCCGATAATTGCTCTAGTGTATGGCCAGCTTTATACAAAAATATATATACATCATTCACATACATAATAATTTAAACCCAAAAATACAACTAAGGGTTTAAGTAGTGGAAGCCATGATGGAAGCTGCAATCAGTATTACAGGAATAGACAGATGAATAGAGACTGGTACATTTATGAAAGGATAACAGTTAGCAGAATAGATGGAATATGTTAGTGATGTTAGTGGTTAGTAAGAATGAAAATGAATAACATTTTATTCATATACAATATTAAAAGGCTATTACTACACCAACAAGAAAAGAGAGGAATTCTGAACCCCTTCAACTCTAAAAGGCCCTATGAAAAGTAGCCTGTGATGGACCTGCACTTCTAAGCATTCTTCTGTAATTTGGAAGAGACAACCTAAACAAACAAACAAACATGAAAGACATCTAAAGTAGACTGTAGGGATTGTGCATATATTAATGTTTTTCTTATTTAGAAGAAGGGGGCACAATGGTCAGATAGCTGCAAAGGATAATAGGTGGCTGAAATCAATAATTAGTCATTATATTCAGTTGCTCATATAACCCTCCTCCTCCAAGATCTGAATAGCATATGTCACTTGAAATAATAGTAGCTTTAATGTCCCCCTAGTCATGCGTTATATATAATTAAGGGTCAAATAAGTCAAAATTTAGTAAAGAAAATCCAATGGGTGGCCAGAGCTTATTATTGGGTTTACTTTGAGGGGTGGGTCTAATTTTTATTTCTTTTAAAGAAATATGCATTTTATTTATAGATTGAAGATATCATATAAACTATTTGCTTATTATAGCATCCATGAATATAGTCAAAAATTATCAAATGATACTTCACAAAGAATACATTATTCAGTAATTTAAAAACACATAAAAGGCCTGGGTGGGACCCAAATTCATGTAAGGTGGCTATGCTAACCAAAATACCACAAGATTAACCACTCTTGTACAACACTTACTTATATACAATACTTACACACACAGAAGTGAATTCAGACCAGTTTATACTGGATCCATAGTTTGTTATATCACACAGTATACTTATAATCTGACAGATCAGATCAAATGTAAATATTTTATTTTAAGATACTGAACATGGACACTACTATCATCTACATCAAAACTGGATCATTTTAAACAATGTGACACTATGACAACAGAGTAAAGAGTAAGTATAAATAACTTTATTTTCATTTAATTTACTTATTAGTATTGTCATAGAATCAAATAGGAGGTAATCAGTTTCTATTAGTAGCAATCATTCCATCCTTTTAAAGAAATCCTTCACTATTGATGGTGAAATGTTTTAATAGTTTACAAAGTTACTGAAACGTGAGGGTTAGTACAGTGTAGCAGAATATGTGTGTGCTCTCTGTAACATAACATTAATGTGCATAGTTGGGTGCCAGAAGACAATAGCGAGCTCCTTTGCAGTTCTTTATGAAAGTTGAAAGGAGGGTGGATAACATGACACACGTTTAATTTCAGCACACTTGTTAAATCAGCCCTGAATTTTTTATGAAGCGTCAGTAACCAGTAGCCGAAGCTCTGGGGGCTTTTCTACCACAAAGAGAGTGGCCAGCTCTCACTTCCCATCTGGCACAGGGTGACAGAGACAGTCAAGAGGGCTGCAGGAAACTTTAAGGAGAAGAAAGCTCATGTGCGACAACCATTGTGAATGAAAAACACAACATGCAGCGTTGTGGCTGTCTGTTTAAACATTAGACACAACAGCTTACCACTGGATTTAAAGTGAGCTTGATGCATGAGACCACATAACAGCTGTGTTCCTGAAAACTATATAGTACAACATGCATAGCTCAATACATTGTGCAGACACTGTACATAGCTTTATGCAAAATTTTCAAATATATATATATAGATGAAGTGAGAGAGAACCGGAGGTGCCAACAGTGAAGTACTTTCTTAATAAATTAATAAAGTGCTTGTGCTTTACCATTCATAGCTGAGGTAGTAGTGACAATTAAAAGCGTGCCAGACATTAGATGAAAATGAGGCACATTCAGGGTATCTTTGTTTCTTGATCTAGGATCCTCTTAATTGGTAGGAATCTCAGCAATAATAAAATATACATACATTAAGAAAGGATAAAATAAAACTTATCTGAATATGTCATTCAGGATATGAAACACACCGCTCAGGTACAGTTTACTCCTTTTGGAATGGCAGTCCCTGAAAAATCAGGACTCACGTTGATTTGTTATGAACTTCTATATATAAATTATTAAGGACATTGGGCCAGATCCAGAACAACGCTTGTGAGCGAATTTACGCGTGGCGGACACGTAAAATTGTGTTTTGGTAAGTACTGCGCATGCGCACCATAGAAAATACGCTCCGTAACGTAGCGTAAATGTGAACGTATGGGCCATTCATGTATGTGTCGCGTAAATCTTTACGTGTGGGCGTGCCAATTTTACGTGCGTCCAAAATACATCTGAATTACGCTGTGTAGGCGGGGGTTTGTATTTAAAGTGTACAGTATGGGCGTGCTTAGCTGCGTAAATACGTGTTGCACATACGTACGTGTGCGGATCACTGCGGTTACGTTGGTAAAAGTTAAGGTAGGGTTAGAAAAGCGTATCTTGACAAAATACGTACATTCAAGGTGTGTGCCTAGGGGAGTGTATAGAACTTACGCACACGAAAATACGCTACGTGAATAAACGTACGTCAATCGTAGTTCTGGATCTACCCCATTATATGTAAGCAGCTTAATAATTACGGACTTGATTCAATCTTAATTTTAGGTGCATATATTTAGGAAGGAATATACGCGCATGCGTAGTACCCAAATATACAAATTTTACGTAGGATTTAAGAATGGAGATGCTCTGAATCACCATTACGAACCTATTTCTTGTAGGTTTGTAGTTACTTAAGAAGGAAGGGGCATGTTGGGAAATCTTAAGAACAAAGATAAGTTTAGGTGGAGGAAGGCCTTTAAATGAGGAAACCTGGGCACGGTTAGGCGCAAACGTTCTTAATGAGCCGCCCTACACACATAACTACGAAATTAAAGTTAAGGTACCCCCATGGCATTCTTAAGTCGGTTAAGAAGCTGAAAACCGGGGTTGTGCCAGGGGAGTCGCCTTGCTACTAGCTGCGTATAATTAAGAACCTAAAGCCTTATTAAGTGTGAATCAGTTCCTATATGTACAACTGGTACAGGGCATATTGTACAATGAGCTCTATTTACAAAGTTCTGATCAGTTCATTTGTTTTCATTTGAAAATGGCCTTTATCCAATTATCAAAATGAAATGATTCATATTCAAATAAACAAGGAACATCACTATATTCCAGTGGGCAAAAAAAAAATAATAATAATTTAATTTCAAAAACCAACGTCTGTGAACATCTTGTGTGAGTATCTGTAAATTCTGTGAACAGAGTTGCCTGACTAAGGTAAGTAACATTCAAATTGTTATTTTTAATAAATAGAGGCTTACTCTTCACTCTTGTCTCTCCCTTCTATTTACCTGAATCTCTAACGCGCCATTGGCAAATTATAACATTGTGGTTGAACAACCCCCAATCAAGATCTGGAACCCCAAGGATGCACAAACTGAATGAACAAGAGAAGAGACATATACAACCACAATGAGAGCTTGCCAAGAAACGAGACAGGCGTATAGAACAAATACACTCTTT
>WWET01001864.1:51170-65265 GCA_011038615.1 Limnodynastes dumerilii | reverse complement strand
GTTCTGTTATTTGAGGTCCGACATAGATCCCTTTTGATCTTTTTTTTTTTTCTTCTTCTTGTGTGCGCAAAATCAAGACCACTTCAATCCGCTGCTTTAATAAAGTTCATAATAAGATCAAGCTTTATAGGGAGAAGAGGTAGATATCCTTCTTCAGGATCAACAAGTGGAGTACCAACAACATTATTCTATCCTGGTATAAGTGATGTTAGCCTTGGCCACTTCTTATGAACATAGTTATTTCACCTTTCTAATGGGAAAAAAATGAATGAAAACCGCGCTCCTCCCTTAGCAGCAGTTACCTTGATACCCTAGGTGAATACCTCTATACACCTCATAAATATGATAAACAGAATAATCAATATATATGGTATCCTGCACAATCACAACAGTGCAATTTCGAAAAAATGGGATCAAGGTATGAGCGCTAGGGCTTAATTTTTCACTCACAGTTCTGATAAAAGTCCTTCTCTTGTGTCTTTTATCCCGGGTGTCTTTTCCTTATTCTTTCCTACAAGGAATGGTAATGTCCTCAGTCCTCAATTCTTCCTATTCTTCTTAAATCTTTTATTTTTCTTCCGTCCTTCTTTCTTTCGTTGTTCACGATCTCCTCTTCACTTCTCGGACGTAGCCGCAGAAAAAAGGGAAACAAGAGACCTTGCGCCTTATCTCAGGTAAACAATTAACACACACCACAAAGAGCCTACTTACAATAGTCGTCTCTTGTGGGGCAGACTTGTAATATTTTTTCTTTATTGTGGTCCTGATGAAGTTCCCGTTTAGGGGTCGCCAACCATCTCCTCTTACTCCACCGTATAAAATGAAAAAAGGGGAGAAAAGACCTTGTGCCGTACCACCAATTACCAGGAAATTCTTTGCTCCTTAATGGGTACTCACATTAGTTGTCTCTTGTCTGTCAGCATTAAATCACTTTCTTTCCTTCCTCGTAGATCTCGTTCTCAAGCAATTCCGTCCCCCGAATGGCCTGTCAGGGAGATCTTCGATGGCCTCCAAGTCCTCCACAAATACCGTCCCCCTTACTATTACTCAGGTGGGGGGAAGGAAGGATTGCTGTGATGTGATGATTATAATGTCCTAATTTTCCTACTTACACCAGCAAAAAGTCTTTTATTTATGCCAATAAAACTTTTCTGCTTATTGATTGTTCTTTATTCTATTAGAAGCATCTCAACAAACTTTAAAACTCCATAAAAATTATTAAAAAGGTTCACATGAAACATTCTGTTTGACCTCTTGAAATATTCATCCCCCTTGTTCCTTTTGAAAACAAAAACCTCCCTCACCTTAAAACCTATACTCGCCCACTGCCTCCAAGGTCTAAGAACTCCCCAAACTGCAATTGCTGTCCTGCTATAAGGGCTCGGCGCGACAGCACATACAGGGAGAGGAAGGGAGTGAAGTATTGCTAGGATCCAGGTTCCGGTGGTTGTCTCAATTAGCTACCGCTACCTACGTGTTTCAAGCCTTGGTCTCTTCCTCAGGGTAATAGTGCTAAGGGGGGACTGATCGGCTTTTTATCCTCGCGTTCTGGGCCGAATTAGCATCCGGATCCGCCCACTTGTTATCGTTCTCACGAGCTGATTTTTAAAACTTTGTTTTCTCTTCCCTTCTTAGTATACTTCTAATAATTAATCATTCCAAGCGTCCGCAGAAATGGAAAACTTAACCTCCTTCTTTAACTGCACCCACGTGGGTCATCCTACCATAGCGTGGCCGCAGTGTGTTTAAAAATTCCTAAATACTGATGTATACTATCTTCCATTGTTCTTATTCTTTATCAAGCATCCTTTCTGACCTATAATCATCTTATATCTCCTAATATTCTAATGTTTTCTAACCTTCGAAGGTAACCAACACCCACCCTCATTCCACTGGGTCCTATTGTAAGTAGGCTCTTTGTGGTGTGTGTTAATTGTTTACCTGAGATAAGGCGCAAGGTCTCTTGTTTCCCTTTTTTCTGCGGCTACGTCCGAGAAGTGAAGAGGAGATCGTGAACAACGAAAGAAAGAAGGACGGAAGAAAAATAAAAGATTTAAGAAGAATAGGAAGAATTGAGAACTGAGGACATTACCATTCCTTGTAGGAATGAATAAGGAAAAGACACCCGGGATAAAAGACACAAGAGAAGGACTTTTATCAGAACTGTGAGTGAAAAATTAAGCCCTAGCACTCATACCTTGATCCCACTTTTTCTAAATTGTGCTGCGGAAATGTGACAGATTGTATCAACACACTTTAGTTGTTTAGCGTTACTGCGGGATGATTAACAGGAGTTCCAGACCTAAATGGTTTGGCTGGTTAGCTTGTATTCTTAGCCCAATATATGGTGATCAAATGAACCACAGATTGAAGACAGACAGCTGGTATATATACTGGAAGTGGTACTTAGCTGTATCGTAGGGAGTGATGTCTCCGTCAGGCTCAGATAGCGTGTAGAAATAATTAATAATAGTAGCCAGAGTGTCAGGGTAGAGGATAAGTGCCAATTGCTCAGTCCAAAGAACACCTCAACGCGTTTCTCTACTGACTGTAGTTTCGTCAGGAGGACGAGGCAGAGCCAAATGACCAAAGCCGCTTCCAGGCAGTCAGCTAACAACCTGCCCGCTGTCTATAACAGCTGATTGACATGGCTGTCATACAAGAGTGAGTGCCGGTGTATTGACATCTGAAGCTGAGCCTCAAGTATTCTATTTATACAGCCGTCGCATACATGCTATCTGAGCCTGACGGAGACATTACTCCCGCTATATTGACAGCCTACGATACAGCTAAGTACCGCTTCCAGTATATATACCAGCTGTCTGACTTCACTCTGTGGTTCATTTGATCACCATATATTGGGCTAAGAATACAAGCTAACCAGCCATACCATTTAGGTCTGGAACTCCTGTTAATCATCCCGCAGTAACGCTAAACAACTAAAGTGTGTTGATATAATCTGTCACATTTCCGCAGCAGTAATAACAAAAATCTATACAAATTGGATATATTTGTTGGAACTGTTCACTTCAAAACCACCAATCTCCATAAAAATATATTTATCTACGAATTTACCATCCAATTCATTACAGCGTGTGTATTAGCCTAAATAAGAGCTGTCTGATCAACAGCTGCATTATATGGCTTCATAAGTGCAATATTAATTGTATATTACTACCATAAATGGTCGCCAGTCATTTGTATTTTTATTTTTAATTTTATGTATTATTTTAATATATGTTTTAACTTCTTTCTCCATATTAACAATAAATAGTGAACCTAAGCAAGAGCTCTGCATACTCTTTTTCTAGTTTTCATTTTATATAAGGGACTTATCCTCCCAGCAAGAGCTGCCACATAGGTTCCTATTAGAGTGAATATTCAGAATATACCACTATCACCATGGCGCTCCGGTAGACGTGCTGTTGTTATTTTTTATTTGCATGTCATTAAACCGATTATGATGACATGCACAGGAAGGCACCAGAAATCCATGCCTGCTGGCATGGCACAGAGGAAGCAGCAGCCTCAGGTACAGTGTAAGTAAGTTGTAACACCCCTATTTTATTTTCTTAACACCTGTTCCCCCCAGTTCCTTAATTGTTTCTCAACAGATTCTAAATAACTAATTCCCCCCAATACTCCTTTATACTACATCTGCAACATTACCCAACTTACCTCACAACTATTCTTCATTCCCCTGTTTCTCATAAGTTTTGCTGACTCCTGGGGGTGCTATTACAACAGTGATGCTAGCAGAAACACAGACATTTTCTTTATTAGCAAGGGAAGTGATCAACAGGTAGTACTACATCATGGGGTTAATATAAAACATGCTAGGGGCAGGAGTCTGTACTGTCTGTCTGGATTATCCAGAAAGGGTAAAAAATTTGTAAGCATTTAGTTCTATTTTATGCCTACTTAAATGATAAAATCTGGAATTCATGAGTAAAAGGTTGTATTTCAAAAGTTCCACCATCTCCTGGTCATTTTGGTGGAGGAAATAAATAATGTTGGTGAACCCCAGAAACTAGTAGCCAGTCTTGCACGTGATAGAGGCCAGCGGCTAAATTATAATCATTAACATTGGCAAAGTTGTTGCCTCCATTTTTTTTGTTTGGTTAGACTTTCTCAAACGAATATGTGTCCTCCTGCCATTGCAGATGAATCGTCCATAGTCTGGTTATCTATTTTGTGAGGATAATAGGTAGGGCTGGCATGGCATTTAATCGTTAAGAATCAGCCCCATTACTGGGTATTAAATATATGCACTTCAAACATAATACATTTTCTAATGTAAGTTCACAATGAATATAAAAAAGACATGCCTAATAATAATTCCACATGATGTAGCACTACCTATGCAGAGTTGCTACTGATGGAACTCTGGGCAGGACATACACATTTTAAACAATGTATGTGCTTGAGCTGTGCAAAATTTTTGAATCAGGTCCTATATTTAATGCAGGACTGTCCAGGACGATTAGATTCGCAGGAATTGCTCAGCTTTACATCTAATGCAATATACGGAACTAATATTCCCTGTTTTTAATGCAGAATTTAACTTAAATAGTAATAATATTCTCTTGTATTATTAAACTAAATTGGGTAGCTCAAAGGCTGGCACTGCAGGTGACTAAGGGCCAGATTTACTAAACTGTGGGTTTGGAAAAGTGGAGATGTTGCCTATAGCAACCAATCAGATTCTAGCTCTCACTTTCCTATTACATACTAGAGAATGTCAGCTAGAATCTGATTGGTTGCTATGGGCAACATTTCCACTTTTCCAAACCTGTAGCTTAGTAAATTTGGCCCCAGGTGTTAAAAAAAAAAGTCACTCACTAGTCACTTTTAAAAATATAATTTAAAAAAGCAGGTAATCAGATCAACATAATTTTCCCAAACTCTGTCCAGCTCCACATATGAACAAGTATTTTTCAAGTCCTTTCAGACTGGGACCAAAATATGACTTTGCCTTTACAAAGGCTTGTGCTAATTAATTGTATGTGCAATATACTGTTGATACATACCTCAGCGCACAAATTTTACTCTCAAGAGAATATAGCTCTTAGATTACCAAAGGGTGTAGATAGCGAACTTGGTTCAAAAAGACAAACATATCAGTTACTGTGCTAAAGAAGAAACCCCTCCTCAATTAGAGATAGATGTCTCACTCTATTCAATTCAACAGAGCCATCTATTCACATAGAGAAGAGGTTCCAACAAAAGAAAACTGTGTAGAGTGAACTTGCAAATAAAAAAGACAGCAACTGAACTAATGCAGCTCTTACTGTTTAGCTGAAACAAACAAGGTAAGATTAAGAGATAAAGTGGCAATACTGTGCATGAGCCCTTAACCATACATCATATATTTACATCTTTAAATAAGGAGCTATTAATGCATCATGATAATTTCAAAAATATTATTGTAATATACATTTTATTATCTTCATAAATATTTTTATGGAAATCCAAACTTACTTGATATGCTAGAGAGTGACTAAATTATTTATAGCATAGTTTATAGTTTTATAGTTTATCCCTCCAACATCAATAGTTTTATTGCTTCCTAAGTTAGTCCAGATATTTTCATGGGAATCACATGATCATGTTTTAGCAAATCAGGATTTGGGACCGGATCCAGACTTGAGAAAGACATCCGACTTAAGCACACAAAGGGCCTGATCCAGACCTATGCCAAGAATACGTCCTTGTGCGAAGCGTATTTACGCCAGCGTACCTATGAAGCACTCCTCTAGGCACTCCCCTCGGCCGTCAGAATTTATGCCGTCTTACGCCGACCAAACCCTACCCTAACTTTTCTGAGCGTAACCGCAGGCATCCTTAGCATGCATGCGTAGTTACGACGCTTAGCATGCCCATACTGTACGATTTACATGCCTCACCCCGCCTCCGAAGCGTAATCACAGGTGTCGTATGTCTGGCACGCTCCTTTGTCCGTAAGTACAGTGGTGATTGTATGCTCGTCAGTGCGTTCAGAGTTTCTGGTCGTAACATCTTCCTCGCGCATGCGCATAACATGGAAACCAGCGACTACGCCGAGCGTAAAAATGCTAGCAGGCGTAGATCTAGATCAGGCCCAAAGTGCGTAAGTGGGGTGTCTGGAGAGGAGGGCACCCTCCAGATGTTATCATCTATCATACGGATACAATACAATAGGATTTAATTACAAAGGGGTGGTTCTTCCCTTCCGCCCGCCAAGGTGGGTGGGGGGCGTAATTTACAGTAGGGCTGGCACAGTCGGGTGGAACGCTGATCCACTCATGTGACTTAAGGAAGCGTAATTCGCTAAAACTTCGGATGAGAGAGAGAGTGACAGACATCTGGATGTACGAAAAGGATGTAGGCGTCTGGATCCGGTACTAGATTCTGTGTTGGATATACCACTAAATGTTGGAGTTTATTATTTCTAAGGTTTAGATAATTAATTCCACTAAATTGGTCGATCATTTTTCACAGTTATTCTACATGAAAGAGTAAACAAAATGAAGGTTTTAGACAGCAATATTTTCAGCTGGTTATACAAACTGAAAGGCAGAAAAATAATCAAATAATCAACAGTCAGTTAATACCAAACATTGCCATATGTGGTAATACTGCAAATTTGTGGATCTCCATTAAAATGTTTAGTGCAAATTTAACACACTACCCAATAAGATGTGAGTAGTTGCAACCATAATAATAATCATGTACATAGACAATATACAATTTCTAACACAAAGTAGAACATCCCATAAATTTTACCGGTTGCACTCTCCGCTGCGATGGGCTTCTTTTAGAAATAGACAGACGAAAGTTCCTTTTAGGGCGAATAGTTGCTTTGATTTGGTGGGGGGGGGGGGGTTAGGGTCTAACCTAGAGGATCAAATATAGCAAGCTAGTTTTTATGTTGGTCATTTTCTATGGCCCGCAAATGATATTATAAATATTCAAATGGCCAGTGGCAGACAAATGGTTCCCCACCACTGCTATAAAGGATGTAAGGGGCCAGCTCACACCTTTCAGTTATGCACACCTTGCCAAATAATGACACAGAAACATGTATAGCATTTTATAGAGAGACATAGTTTATTAAATGGTGGTCACATTATGATTGCTGGCTATGTTATTATTATCATTTATTTATAAAGCGCTACAGGATGTCCGCAGCGCAGTACAAAATACAACAACAAAATACAGTACAGACATACAGGGTAGGGATGGACAGCATAGTACATAATAAAATACAATAGAAATATAAAAATATCATAAAAATGTTAAATGGACAGGTATAAGTAGATGGCCCAAATGCAGGTCAGTAAAAATATCAAAATATGACTAGAGGACAAACATATATTGCCCTTAGCCCCCTTCTCCCAAAGGCCTTAACCATCTGAAATACACCCCATTCCTATCATCATTGC
The DNA here is from genome assembly GCA_011038615.1 of Limnodynastes dumerilii. Taxonomy (NCBI): domain Eukaryota; kingdom Metazoa; phylum Chordata; class Amphibia; order Anura; family Limnodynastidae; genus Limnodynastes; species Limnodynastes dumerilii. The sequence goes on along the minus strand of WWET01001864.1, from coordinate 57,841 downwards.
TTTTCCCAGTACCTGTAGGTTGCATACCTGTACCCAACTGAGCAGACCAATTTCCTTGATCTCTACCTATTGTACCAATACTTACAAACCGACTTTACTGCTACCACCACAAAGAAGGGACTCTCATGTACCTCTACCTGCAACCCTATACACAATTCAATAAAACCAAAATATCTTTAATAAAAATCTAAGTCCCCCCTTCCCTCTGACAAGTGTTCTTCATCAGTCCTTTGCAAAGTGAGGAAGATACTGTCATATTCTGGGGTGTGGTATGCCAAATCTCTTCCACAGTGTTACAAATTTCACAATTGATGCACTAAGTTTCTGTAATTTATCAATCATTTTCTGAATATCATCAATGACCAAAACACCAGCAACTGGAGAAACATAGCCTGAGTTCTGCCGATGTTTTGCTTTATTACCTCTTTAAGTCCTGCAAGGATCTCTGCACAGGGTCATTACCTGCCAAATAAATAATTAACATGGTGGGGAGCCTGAATGAAGATACTGTCTGTGATAAGCAGTGAGAAATAAGTTCCCTCTTTAGACTCCTAATTCCTATCCAGTTATCCTCCCACCTATTTATTGATAAATTTCATACCTGGCAGCAGCTGAAAACACGTCAGCAGAGGAGATGAGGATCCCAGATCTGAGCCATCCTAATGAGGGTAAACAACTCCTAAGAACTTCCAACTACCACCAGTCAGTCAGGCATATTACTGGGAGGATAAAACAGAAAGACTAACAGCTAATGGCTAGTATTGTTGGAGTTTGAGCGGCCCCCATAACTTAACACTTACCTACTTAATTCTTGTATATTTCTTATAGGCACAGGACTACCACACCCCAATGCCATATTCAACTTCAGAGCTCATTCTTCTAAAGCAGCAGAGATGGTGGCACCAATATGAAATGACTGCCATACAAAGATGTGTTCAACCCCAAGACCTGTAAGCAGCATTTCATGATGAATACAAATTGGTACTTTGTCAAACAGTCACCATTACCAAGTGCTAACTAGTTACAGCCCTCTTATGAACTCAAACAGGAGGTAATGCCTCGTCAGATGTCCCAGTTAACATTCATTGAGACCTGATCCATTTTATAGATTTGTGTAGTTAAAAGCAATGGAGTCCTCATTAAACACCAATTCTTTGTTAGCATACCAAATTCACAACTTTCTTCCTGGCTGACACCATATAATGCAACCAGAGGGTTCCAAAGTAACATAGAAACACAGAAATTGACGCCATAAGAAAGCCCAGGAAAAGGCAACTTTAAACAAGCTGCCCTCGATTGTGCTTGAGGTCGCACCTAGAACTAAAGCCAAAAGCTTCCACAACATGCCCCCACCAGTTGTGCTCAATGTTCAGCTGTTTATTGGTAAGCAAGTGGGCAATCGTTCTCATGTCTCGATCCGGCCCATAGAGAGCTCTAAGTCAGCTACACGATTTGCCAGAGATTATAAGGGCAAGGAAAACCAGCTGCATGAACCTGCAGTGCCAGCTCTCTAAACTGCAGCTAATCAAAACGAGAAAAGGCGTCAGCATTGGCATTATCAGCAACAGATTCATGCTTAGCCCTAAACTGTATGTTAAACCTTAAACACTTCAACACAAGAGCCTGTAATAAATATGTTGCAGGAGGAGAAGACGCCTGCTGTCCATTTATCGTCAATACCACTTCCATTCTGTCACACAAGACACCAGATCTGCAATTTGTTCGCACATAAATCCACTGCAATACTAATGGGAAAAAGCACCTGCAAGCTGGCAGCAAACTCCATCCACGTCAAAGCCTCTGACACCCTGTACACCATTGTCCCTGGAAATACGTTGCAAAATTAATTCAGCTGCATCCATATAGAGCAGCACTTTCTGATTGGAAGCAAATGGCACTTGCTAAATTCCCACCACACTGAGATCCTGCAAAGAGGACACTCACACCTCCACCAGCACACCTCACTAAACAACACAAAAAAGTAATTGGACCAATGCACCCCGACTTCAGAACAGTAGACGTTCTCTATCGGTATAACTATAAAAAAAAACCAGCTCAAATAGACATTTAACCTTTTTGAAGATGGCTATGTGCCACCGCTGGAGAACAAAGCTGTCTGTAGCCAACCATTGATCCGCCAAACAAGTACTGAACAGTAACATCTTGTAAAAAGTTCCTGCAATGAAAATAATGACGGAACACAAGCAACCAATGAACAGAAAATCATCCAAATACTGTTCAATCATCACACGCTTAGGCTTTGTCTGAACACACTGGTGCACTGGTCAGGTGCATGCCATTGGCAGGTAACTATTCCTGCAGCATCCTAAAACTCATAAATCAGAATGAGAGATGCAATGGTTACATCGATTTAATATCAAGTAGGGTCATAAGGTCCACTTGTCTCAAGAAGGCAACATCTCCAGGTGGGACAGGGACAGGTACTGAATAAGTCTAAACTTACCTGCTGCCTTTTTTCTAAACTTTTTGGCTTATATTATACTGTTAAATCAACATAATTAAATATATTTATTTCTATTAAAACACCTAAAATGCCTGTAAGAGTGCCAAATTTTATTCATTGTTAGCCTTAAAATGATAATTTATTATACAAAAAAATTCTATTAGTTACCATTTATAAATAAATAATAATATAAATATAATGACTAATCTTTGCTATTTTTATAACTGTTTGTCTAATGAGTTTCTTCTTGAAATAATTAGTCCTGTGTCATTTGTTCTTATCAGGTGGATTATCTAAACATACACATCATACAAGAGCTTACCTACTATAAAGTCCTAAAGACCTTCGCCGGTTGAGTGAACACATCAGTCAATTTTACCACAGGCGTTTGTAAAGAGATGCCAAGCTTGTCATTGTGTAGGGACTACAAAGTAACAATGAATTATCAACAAGAAAGGGATATTGGATCTCAAAAGAATAAGCAACACTCCTTTGATTTATAGCTTTTGAAGGTGTCCTGCTACATGTCACAAAGCCGCACTGCTGGGCTGTTCCTCTGTGCACATTGGGTCCTCTACCACCAGCCATCTCATTCTAAACAGGTTGTGGGTGGAGAAGTTTGGTTTTTCACTTAATGGCTCAATGGTCTTAAATAGTACTTTTTTTATTATTGATTTCAGGATATGCTGCTAGAATGAACTCTCAGCTCATCGCAGGCTCTGGAAAATGCCTTGGAGAAATATACTTGAAATCAATGGTGCATGCAGAATGTATGGATTGTGAAGACTTAAGTAACTGATTCTTTGGGAGGAACAAATCATTCTATAAATAATATAAATTGAAATATGTGGAACTGTTTTGCTAAAGTAAATGCCTTCCACAGGACATGCACATTGTAATTGAGCAATGATATTTTTGGTTCTTATCTCAATTAGCTAAACAGGTATCTATATGTATTTCTTGTAGCTTGTCTTTTTAACTTGTAACACAATTCATTTAATAACATAAGAGTAAGAAGTACTGCATTCACGTAACTTATCCTAGTATTTGGTAGCGGAGTGTCTAATTTAAACAAAGTCATTTCTGAGTTTATGAGCTGGAGTTTTGGTCACCTTCCATGTGTTTGATTGTGCGGCTGCTTTTCCACACTAATTGATTGGAATTGGCATTCTTATCCGTCTTAAGAGCAATTACACTTCCTCCAGAAGGGGTGGGTCCTCCCTCTCACAGTGTTGCCGCTTAGACCACCACTGTCTCACTGTTAATTTCTATATGCTTGCAGAGATGGCCCATGGCATAGGCGGTATAGGCGGCTGCCTAGGGCCCCGCGGGTCAAGTGTGTCTAGGGGACCCGCGCCTACACCGCACCAACCGCCACTGGCCACCTCTGTACTGATTGCCGCGGCCCTGGACACTGTGGTCACATACACAGTGCCCGAACCACTGCGTCCAGGCACTGTGTATGTGTTGCTATTGCAACACAGCGCCGTTTTCAGCATGGGGGCTGGGTGTCGCCTAGGGCCCCGCAAAACCTAGGGCTGCCCCTGTGTGCTTGAGATGGTAATTGTATGGCACCCCCTGTCAGTTACAAGTGATTGCAAAGTGATGCCTGGATAATGCGACCTAGTCAGTGGTGGAACTAGCGAGTTATGGGCCCAGGTGCAAAAATATGCTTTGGCCTGATGATATCCCAGGTAACCATGGGCCCCGGTGCTGCTGCACCTGTTGCACCAATGTTAGTTCCGCTTCTGGACCTAGTGCTAGTTGATTCCATTTTGCTTGGAGATCCATGCACACAGATATTAGAATTCAGCATCTGACCCTATAGACCAGATACAGACTGTCATTGCCACTGCACTCAAAGCTCTAAACGCAGTGGCAGCAGAGATCCAAAGCAGGATCCCTGCTGGATCCTAACTCCCATGTGAGTATGGGGAGCCATACACACGAAATTACAAATGGCAACCCTACCTTAATACTTGTAAAATGGGGATGGTATGGAAGCCTGTATAGTAAGGGCTAAAATCAGCACATACTGTAGAATTACATACCTCTACTCCGACCCCATATATATACTCTCGCTGTCAAGAAAACTTCAATTCCTGAGGAAGGATCTAGATGCTTAATGAAAGTGTATTATTTGCGCACAAGTAAAAGGTGTGTGTGGAAAATGAGCATTATACTTAAGTCTTGATGCAGTTCCATTCCCTAATTAGAAATGTAAAGTAATTCAGTATGAATCTGGAGCCACAAGATCTGGGACAGATCAGAAATCTTAAGGTTGGGATCTAGGACTGGAAGTCGAGAGACGGGAGCGGACTTTCATGTGCTTGGCCTTTGTTCCGGTTTGAAATAGTACGAATCCAATAATAGTTTCAAACATGCATTTATATCTGTTTGGACTATTGCAGCCTCTTTCTCTCAGTCCCCTTATCCATGCATACTGCATGGGGTTCCAGAACAAGTCAGTTCACAATCATTTTGGAGCCACCAATAGCAGTTGCAGTCCTGCTTTAAAACCCTGAGCTAGGAGTGGCTTTCATTTATTGCAGAGGTATCATGCATTTGGTATTCCAGCAGTGAGTGTGAACATTTTTCAAACTACCCAATTTTACTTACTTATTGTCAAGCACTTCTCAAATTTAATGTAATAACCTGGGCCCGGAATCAGACCCCTGTGGCTTGTAAGATACTTCAGAAATGTAAAAATATATATGTAATATATATGCAGTTCTAACATAATACAATTTGACCTGTCGCCATTTTGACTGTCAACATAACAACTGGCCCTGAAGAGACAAATTAATTGCCGTTTGCAAACCTGCAATTTGAAAACATAGGGCCGGATCCAGACTTAAGAAGGAGCATGAAATTAAGGGGTCTATTTACTTATGATTTAATTTTTTTAATGAACGATGCTGATCCAGGCTCGCTTTAATGAACGATGCTGATCCAGGCTCGCTTCTCCTCGCAGTGAGCCTGGCAGCATCCTTCATTAAATTTATTGTTACTCACCCTACCTGTGAGGTCCCGCGATGATGTCTCTGCTCATCGCAGAACATTTCATTCATACGAAGTCCTGTGCATGAGACTCTGTTTCCCAACATAGAAAATTTCAGGTCCAGATATGAAAAAACTGGACTGAGTCAGATGCTTCTCCCGGACAGGTTTGCTATTTTTTTTACAGTTTTATATATTTTAGGTGTATTTATTTAATTTTTACATAAAAATATAATTTACGTTTTTGTTTGTTTTTTTAACATTTTAACACATAGCTGTATTCCAGCAGTGTCCCCATGCATGCCCCCCTTTTCCTCCCCCTAATAACAGCCATTAGGGAGAGGAAAAGCAGGGTATATGGGGACATCACTGGATAGATACCCCCTAATGCCAGCCTGAGCTGGAGTTAGTTTTAGGCCTGGAGGGGAGTGTAAAACTCCGCTCCAAGGGTCTGTAAATATAAGGAAGCGCCGGCCCGATCTGAAATGAACAGGTTGCCAGAGACCACTGATATTAACATCGATCGCCATGGAAAATAGTAGTCTATTGTCTGCAAATAAGAAACAGTTCATTTTCATGTGATAATGCCCATTTTCACATGAAAATGGGTGTTATCACATGAAAATGAACTATGTAAATAGACCAATATGAGAGGAAAGTTACTTCTAGGCTAAACCATGTTGATTGCAGGGGGAGTCAAGTTACCGTATTTCCCCATGTATAAGACGCACCTTTTTTAGACCAAAAATAGGTCTAAAAACCAGGTGCGTCTTATACAGGGGATGTAAGACTGAACTTACCTTTTCAGTCCCTCCAGCGGTCCCTCCGGCAGTTTCAGGCTCTCTCACCCGCAGCTCTGACTCCGGCTGACTCCCTGGCGGTGCGCGCTTTACACTGACGTTACGTGACCTTAGGCCACACATGTCAGTGTACAGCGCGCACCGCCAGGGAGCCAGCCGGAGTCAGAGCTGCGGTGGAGAGAGCCTGAAACTGCCTGAGGGACCGCCGGATGGACTGAAAAGGTAAGTTCAGTCTTAAATTCCCTGATCCCTTGTATAAGATGCCCTCATTTTTAAGTTAATTAATACTAAAAATAATACATAAAAAAATACATTTAAAATAGTTTTTTTTAAAATTTAGGCTCTAAAAATGGGGTGCGTCTTATACAAGGGAGCGTCTTATATGTGGGGAAATACGGTAGATATGA
>WWET01001864.1:25315-37864 GCA_011038615.1 Limnodynastes dumerilii | reverse complement strand
GTCTGCAGGAATATGACTGCGGCTGTGATACACTGTGCTTAAGAGGAGGATGTCAATCACTGACATCCATCCTTTTGCACTTCACTTTGTGGGGGCCCTTTGTGTGTGGGGGCCCCAGGATGACCGCCCTGATCGCCCCCTGGTTAATCCGGCCCTGCCACCAAGAATTCCCTTCTAGTCCCCGCCTGTCTTCCCCTGAGTAATCGTAGGGTCAACCTTCTCGCCTTCATTGATTCTGGGACTGCCAGGAACTTCCTGGACATCAACCTGACCTGTTCCCTGGGTATCGGTGTCAAGACCATTGTACCTCCTTTAACAGCCTGTGGCTTGGATGGAAAACCATTGACTGAAGGATTCATTCAGAAAAGTATATTTTCCATGCGTCTGTTTATTGGGATTTGTCATACAGAGCATCTGGAATTCCTTCTCATCCACTGCCCTTCAGTTCAGATGGTCCTGGGTCATCCCTGGCTGCGGATTCACAACCCGGTTATTGACTGGTCGAGAGGGGAGATTATCAGCTGGAGCAACTTCTGTTTGAAAACCTGCACCTGAAGGCCCATTGGGTAGGACAGACTTCTGTTCTCGGTATTCCTGCTCAATATGCCGAAATCTCAGATGTTTTTTCCAATAAGGCATCTGAAGAACTTCCTCCTCATTGTCTGTCTGATTGTGTGAGTTTAGCCCCAGGCACCCAGGCACTGTTTTCTCTTTCCCGTCCAGAAGAATCCACCATGGAGGAGTATACTCGGGACAACCTCCGAAAGGGCTTCATCTGTCCTTCCAAATCGCCAGTAGGGGTGGAGTTTTTCTTTGTGGCTAAGAAGGGCGGTTTATTAAGGCTATGTATCGACTATCGGGCCTTGAACAAAATCACTATCAGAAATATTTACCCCATTCCACAGATTTCTGATCTCTTTGATCGCCTTAGAGGAGCAGTTATTTACTCTAAGATTGATCTCCGTGGTGCCTACAACCTCATCAAAATCCGAGAGGGGGATGAGTGGAAAACAGCATTTAACACCCACTCGAGGCATTATGAGTACCTATTTATGCCATTTGATCTCTGCAATGCACCAGCCGTTTTTCAGGACCTGATCAACAAAATCCTTTGGAAATTCCTGGGAAAATTTATCGTGGTTTATCTCGACGACATTCTCATCTTTTCCCGGGACTTGGAATCCCATCATCAACATATTCGACAGGTCATTTCCTGCTTTCAAGAACATCACCTTTATGTCAAGCACGAGAAGTGTGAGTTTGAGGTGGAGAAGGTTATGTTCTTGGGCTACGTCATCTCTCCCGACGGATTTTCTATGGATCTGGCTAAGGTAAAGGCCATCTTGGACTGGGTTCAACCTTGTCACCTGAAGGCTACTCAGCACTTTTTGGGTTTCTCCAATTACTATAGGCGCTTCAACCGTGGTTTTCTATGCTCGTCACCCCCATCTTGGACCTCACCAAGAAGGGAGCAGATCCCAGTAAATGGCCATCAAAGGCAGTCCAGGCCTTCCAGGCCCTCAAACAAGTGTTTATCTCAGCCCCTATTCTTCGGCATCCTGATCCCAATCTACCTTTTATAGTGGAGGTTGATGCCTCCAATGTCGGAGCTGGGGCAGTCCTTTCACAACTGGATCCCGTGGACAGCAAGTCATACCCTTGTGCTTACTTCTCCAGAAAATTTTCATTGGCAGAAAGGAACTATGATGTTGGTAATAGAGAACTGTTGGCCATCAAGATGGCTTTTGACGAATGGAGACATTGGTTGGAAGGAACCTCTCATACCATTGTGGTCCTCACTAACCACAAGAATCTGGCGTATATTGAAGCCGCCAAAAGATTGACAACCAGACAGACCAGATGGGCTCTATTTTTTACTCGATTTAATTTCATTATCACTTTCTGGCCGGGGTCCCAAAACAAGAGAGCGGACGCTTTATCCCAATATTTTCTCCTGAGCATGCTCCCACCACAACCCCCTTCCTATTGTTCCTTCTGCATATGTCATTGTGGGCATCACACAGGATCTGTATTCTCTCATCAGGGAAGCACAGTAGCATGCACCTCCTCAGAAACCACGCAACCGACTCTATGTTTCTGAAAATCTAAGAAAGTCAGTTCTCTTGGAGACGCACGCTTGCAAGACCGCAAGTCATCCTGGCATACAGAAAACCCTGGAGTTACTATCACACAACGTTTGGTGGCCTACCATGTCCAAGGATGTCAGAGAATTTATCAAGTCCTGTTTAATCTGTGCACAGAACAAGTCTCCTCGATCTCCTCTTGTGGGTCTTCTTCTTCCGTTGTCCATTCCGAAACATCCATGGACGCACCTGTCTATGGATTTTGTCACAGGCCTCCCAGGGCATCAGAAAATACTGTCATTTGAGTCATAGTGGACCGCGTCAGTAAAATGGCCCACTTTGTGCCTCTGGAAGGTTTCCCGTCTGCCCAACAATTGGCTGACCTATTCATCAAAACATTGTCCGTCTTCACGAGCTTCCATCTGATGTTATCTCTGATAGAGGATCCCAGTTTGTAGCCAGCTTCTGGATAGCCTTCTTTAGACTTCTCCGTATCACTGTTAGTCTATCATCAGGATACCATCCTCATTCCAGTGGTCAGACAGAACGTGTCAATCAGAATCTTGAGCAATATCTGCGCTGTTATACCTCTAAATTACTAGACAATTGGGCGCAGAACCTGTCCTGGGCAGATTTCGCTTATAATAATGCATCACATTCCACCACTAAGGTTTTTTCCATTCTTCTGCACTTGGGGTTATCATCCAAGAGCCAACTCTTTTAAACGGCCTGAGATGGATCAGTCTTCAGATTCTCGTGAAATTGCCAGGAGCATCAAAACAGTCTGGACCCAAGTTATTTGATTCACTTCACCAAGGGGCCATCTCTTCCAAAACCAAGGCTGCTCGCCTGAGGATTAGTGGCTCTTTCAAAGTGGGCGGCAAAGTCTGGTTATCCACAAAGAACATCCATATCCACCAACCCTGTAGGAAATTGGATCCTCGTTTTATTGGACCTTTTCAGATCATAAAGAAATGAACCTTGCAGCCTTCATGGACTTGAGGAATGAAAATGGGTCCCAGCTCAAAATCTCCATGCCAACAAACTTCTTAAGGACTTTCATAGCAAATTCCCTGATAAACCAGTGCCTTGGGGTATCCTAACCGCTCATCAAAGGGGGGGTACTGTCATGTGCCACTCTGACATGCGGCTCTCTCACCCCTTCGGCCATAAATGCTGACCTTGGCATGTAAACATCCAGCACGTGGAGCACTGCCGTAGCCTCGGGCGGGAGCTCGCTTCATCTCCTCACATTTCTCTGAATGAACGCTCTCACATGCTGGGAGGCATTCCTAGTGGTATAATGGAGGCTGGTCTGAGACCAGCCTATCAGAGGCTAGCAGCCTCTATTTCAGTCCATGCTTGCCGCAGTCCAGAGCCGGTTATAATTCCTGTTTCAGCTACTGTGCCTGCTTCTTTCTCTCTCTTCTGCCTTGTGCATTTTCTAGCAATCCTGAGTGCCCCAGCTTGTTCCTTCTCAGTTCCTTGCCTACTTTCTTGGAGTTCCCATTCTCTCTCTCTCTCTCTCTCTGTCCTTAGTGTCTGATCCTATCTGTGTTAACCCTTCCTCTCCTGAGTGATTGTCATTGTTAACTCTCCAGGGGTTCCCGCTGTTTGCATGTGCATGTGACTGCCCTTGTTAGTCTTGTTCATCCTGTTAGTCTTGCCATCCCATCTATAGTCCTTTGTCTCAGTTTTGTGTTTGTTACAGGTCAGGCTCTACTGATTCTGTCTTTTCCCACTTCCTTCTCTGGCTTCTCTCCTTCCTATCTCCATCTTTCACTCCTTCTTCCTCTCCCAGGCATAGCTCCAGGGGCCACGACCTGCAAGGTGTCCTGCAGCCTAGTCCCTCCTTAGACTCCGCACCCTGGTTGCATCGTCCGCATCGCTTGGACCTTGGTGCTCCGTATCTGGCCTCCATTCGGTTCCACGGTACCTACTCCTGCTCCCTGCTGACTACCGGTACCGTAACAGTTTCATTAACTTTTACCTTTTCTCTAATAATGAAAATTCAGTGTTCACAGTTCTAATATTAAATAGTAAAAGTAGCATAGTCCCCAACAATCTTGAAAGAGGGACAAAATAAGCCTTGATCCGATGCTGCCCAAACACCACCCACCTGGCCTGCAAATTGGGTTAGTCCCATCTAAATCAGTAAATCAGGACTTTTGGAAGGTATGAAATATTTATTCACTGACAATTAGAGAGAGAGAGAGAGACAGAGAGAGAGAGAGATAGAGAGAGAGAGAAAGAGGAAGAGAGAGGGAGGTCTGACAAATAAGCAGATGAAATATGAACAAAATGTGCTTATCCTGCTTTAGTAAACCTGACGTGTTTGCAGGTTATGTAATATGTAGTATAGTGTCATACCTCCCAACAATAAGAATCCTGAAAACAGGACAAAATAAGCCTTGTCACTGTTCTGCCACCCAGTTCCACCCATAAATTACTATATTTGGTCAAAACTCAATCTACTTTCAACTAAGCTCTTTCCCATTTGTGGGCTTCATAAATGATGTTATCTTTCTTCAAATTGCATTGTTGTTAATACAATTTCTGAATGCACAAATAAGGGCCTGTTCAAATGCTTTCGATACCATCATAACGGAGTCTGGAATTTTGATACTTAATAATACATTTATGTACTAACGCTTGGGGTGATCTCAATTACTGTCACATTGTTGGTATGGAGGAAACATTTGATACTGAATGTCAATTAATACACATTGAAGGAAGGAACCATATAATATATATTCCATCATTCTAAAGACACTTTATTTGGAACTTTAAAATATTTTAATGTATATTGCTGTTTTATATTTGTAACACTATAGCGTATGAATGTTCATATGTCATTTTGATGTTTCATTCTTGGCTGTGTTAGTATTGGAAGCTTCCAGGTGTGCTGTACAACAATTTTAGAGTGTTTAAATAAAGTGGTTTATTGGATTTAATTGGCTACGATTCAGTTGCATATATATTTTTATATACTTTTTTTTATTAATTAGTTTTTAGTCTGCTATAGCAATGGTACTTGTTTGACCCAAGAACTTTAAAAACTTATATTAGATTTTGCTTGTAAATATTTGCAAATATTTATTTTTTTATTTTCTTTTTAGTGAACAGCAGTAGGACTACATTTGTCATTCAGCTTTCCATCCAATTAGTGACAGTTTCTTGTCTTGCCTGACTACACTAACAAGACAGGGAACACAAGTCACACAGGAATAAAACCAGCTAACTTTTCAGCCTTTACCTTAATTACTCCAGACCCTTGAGAGTAATAATTTGTGTTTCACAGTTACTATACCAGGTATATCACAAGGGCTTGCTAACTTTTCAATTTGCATGTCAGTTGACTCAAATGATATATCAACGAATAAGAAAAGAAACAATGTGCCTTTATGCCATGCAGGTCTTGGATTGTTCCACAAATAGCCTGTTGATGAACGTGAGATGGCAAAGCCATCTTCATTAGGCGGAATTTAATAGCAAATCAAAGTTCTAGTGGAGAATAGACTGATCTAAACTTTAGCCTCCCCTGGGTTCTGCTGAAAGATTAGAGGGAGAAAGAGCAGTGCTTGGGTAAGTTGAATGTATCGTATTATTTTTCACTAATAGTTACTTTTGTTATAACCCCTGAGAATAATATTAACCCTATGTAACAAGGGAAGTGTGGCAACGAGTTGTCTTTTATATTCCCTTTTGAGTGTTGTATTGCTGTATATTCTAACTGCCTTGGGACAGAACACTATTTATGGATCTAACAATAAAAGAGAAATATATTTGTCATTAATTTTTTGTGCTATGTATGAATTAATGTGAATTAATAAAAACTGTGTAGATAGATAGATAGATAGATAGATAGATAGATAGATAGATAGATAGATATGAGATTTGTTGCAATGAAGTTATGCTTGCATTGTCCTATGCACAATATACAAACTCATATACTAACATATTCAAATAGTGGCCTATCCAGATCTGAGTGTAAATGGTAACTCTTCCTGCGTGCTGCACTTGTGAGCTCTAACAGACACATTGATAAGCTTAATCCACTTGCGCAAGTAAACTTCCCACATGGAAAGTAAATAATGGCACGTGGATTACAGGCACGAAGCAGAAAGCTGTCTGCTGCTGCGTCTCCAAATGCGCTCTGCAAATGCAAGGTAGATGAATGTGTTTGCAAGGATTAAAATCTGTTACCAATAAAATGGTATTGCAGTTGTTGTGTTTATGGTGTAACGTAATGAAAAAATGAATTTACAGTTAAATATGAATATATATATATATTTTTTTTACTTCAGCAGTGATTCCAGTTCTGTTTAATATATTTTCCTGGACACAATCAAGCTCAGGGGCACTAAATTTGCTTCTGAATGACTTGTCCCCCTCACTTAGATATGACCTGCAGTAGGTGCAAATTTTCTAACACAGTAATCTTTGTTACGTCTGTGTTCTGACCTGGATGGAGTGCACTAGCCTTGGCAATGTCCATCAGAGCACAAGACCAGGAAGCCAGGGTTGCGCTATAATCTGAATGGGACGTTCCCGCGTGATCTGAGCATGTGTAGTAGCAAAGAACACAGAGAAACGTGTCACGCCACCTGCATAGGGGTCAGTGGGCCTGATCCAGAACAACGCTTCGAAGCGAATTTACGCGTGGCGGAGACGTAAAATCGCAGTTTAGAACGCACTGCGCATGCGCACAATAGAAAATACGTGAAGTAGGCAGGGGGTGGTATTTAAAGTGTACAGTATGGGCGTGCTTAGCTGCGTAAATTCGTTCAGCCCATACGTATGCGGTTACGTGTGAAAAAGTTAAGGTAGGGTTTGGAAAGCGTATCTTGACAAAATACGTCCGTGCAAGGGGTGTGCCGAGGGGAGTGTAGCGAACTTATGTGCACAAAAATACGCTCTGCGTATAAACGTACGGCACACGTAGTTCTGGATCTACCCCAGTGTGTTTAAAATGGTGGATCTGTAGGTAAATATCAGAAGCATCTTCTGTAAGAGAAAGTTTTTCATAAGTGTGACATTTCCCACTGAATAAGTGCATCCATTCCCAATTCAAACATGAATTGTTTGCTGTTTGCCGAAATTAGCTGTACTTAAATGGATTTAGACATGGCACTCACAGAGGCTGATCTAGAATTAGGACTAATTAAAAAATGAAATTAATCTGCAAATTATAAACCATGATTCAATGCAAGGAGAGAAAAGTAAATAATTAAGTACTTAATTAATATTATTATTTGTACCCTTTATATAAGGGGCTAATGATTGGTTGCTTTTGCTTGCAGCACACATATTACTGAAAACTTTAATGTCAAAGTGTGGTTTACAGTGAAACTAGGTAACACCAACTCCCCCTGTAGTCTAACAAGGCTTTGCCAAGGTGCAGACTTGCTCTTTTTGGGCCGTATTCAGATTTAAGAGTGAGATTAGTGCAGACGGATCCGCACCTAGCTCACCCGTCCAGCCCCACAACCAGTGCCGTTTCTAGACTTAGGTGCCCCCCACCCAACAAAATAAAATAATAAGTTATGCATCCATCCTTTTACTTCCATCCCCTTGTATGTATCCACTTTTGTCAATTGTTGTGCCCCACCCTTAAATGTGTTCAGCCTCCTTTTGTGCCTCCTTATAGGTGTCCAGCCTCCTATTGTGCCCCTTATAGGTGTCCTGCTTCCTTTTCTGTCAGCGTATATGTGCCCAGCTTCTTTATGTTCACCCATAGAGGTGCCTAGCCTCCTTTTGTGCAACCCTTATATGTGCCTAGCCTCCTTTTCTGTCCCCTTATTTGTGCTTAGCCTCCTTTTGTGCCCCCTTATTTGTTCCCAGTCTCCTTATGTGAACCCTTTTTTGTGCCCAGCCTTTCAACTTTTTAACTATTAAAATAGTTTTCTAAACTTACCTTTGCCTTCTTGATGCTTCCTATGCGGCGCAGTGTCATTCAGCATAACAGTCTCCTATGGGAGCCCTGTAGGACCAAATCTATTCCAATGAATAACGCTGCCTCAGAGCGTTATTCATGAAAAAGATTTGATCCTACAGGCCTGTACATCCAGGACTGTTACGCTTAATGACGCCAGCCGCATCTGTCATCTGATGCAGTCGGTGTCTATGAGAGCCGCGGTCTATGTGAGCGTGGCCCAGGGGAGTGCTGCATGATCTAAACGGGGGCTTTAAGTCATCTAGTGACACGCCCCGTGCAATAGCACAGCTCGCCCGCCCTCCCCTAGAAACGGCCCTGCCCACAACCCACCCTTGGTTTTGAGAGCCTAATAGCACTTAAGAGTGTCATAGACTACCTTAAGTAACCGTGTGTATTTTCTTTCTAATAAAGCAAAAAACACACAGAGAATGGCTCACCACACCCTCCCCACCTCCTTTACATACCCCTCCCCAACCCGCTCCTTCTTAAGAACTTCTCGAGGTTACCCTGGCATGCCTCTTTTCACTTAACCAGCCACATGTGATCTTTAAGGACTGCATGTAGTCTATCTACGTAGATTGTGTAAATTTCCTATTATACATGCGTAGTAGGTTCATTCTTAAATAACTGAACTTAAGAAGCCAGAACTTCTAAAGTGTGAATCCTGTCCTTTGACTTTTGCAGGCTAAATGGTTGGGCTGATCCAGAGTTTAAGAGTACAAGTGTACAGCCAGGCTAAACCATTTTGCAAACTAAGGGGTGCTAATTATTTTTAACTATTTTTTCACGCAGGGAAAACACTTTAGTTTTGCACATACATCTTAAATACTGCATCACTTTATGTTCAGTCTAAAAATGACAATTAAGCTAATAAACTTCTCCTCTCTAATTCTGCTTTCACAGTTTATAATTACCGTACCTCTCGTTGCAGTTCAACATGGTATTGGTCAGGTTCACACTTATATCGGGAAAAAAAGGTGTAAGTGGAGCTTTAGATCAGCCCCTGTATGTTTTCCTCTGTAAAATGACTTTCTTCCCACAGTAATTTATTTGAACAACCTCCTCATACCTGTGTTTTGGTTTTTATGCAGGTACTTTTATTTGGAAAACACATAATTAAACAGAGCTGTAATAAGAAAAAAACTTGCAAGAATAAGTAAGTACAGCTGGTGGTCCAAAATGTAGTAGGGTAAGGGCTAGATTTACAAAACTGCAGAAAAGGAAAAATTGAGATGTTGCCCATAGCAACCAGATCAGATTCAAGCTCTCACTAATCTATTACATACTGGAGAATGTCAGCTAGAATCTGATTGATATGGCTATTTTGATATTTGCTGTATAATTGGACAAGTGTGTATCATAAATTGAGTGTTATAGCTGCAAACCTGGTCTGCAGTAGGATGTCTGGTTAGAATTTGGATGTAAAAAGGATTGGCAGGTAAATACCCAGCTGACACAATCACTGCTGCTGCGTGATGCCAGAATCTGCTGTAGCAGGACCGTACACACTTGTAAATCGTCAGGTGATTGGTGGTTGGGCCTTTTGGTTTTTAAGCAGATTTAAAATCAATTGACTCAACCAGATAACCAGGAAATAATGAGCGGTTGTGTGAGCATATGCATTAAATCCAATGTCTGAGCAACTGAATGGTCAGATTGAGCAGATTGGATTGTGTATCCATTTTAACAAAAGACATGGGAGAAGAGCACACTACTAGTGCGAAATGACAGTGTAGTACCTGGTTGTTATGGGCAATACTTTGCCAAACCCGCAGCTTAGTAAATATGGCCCTGGGTGTCTTATATGTGCTAACTTATTCGTTTTTATTTTACCTTTTGTTATTTTATCCATTACTGATTGTAGAATTATTCATAAAGCTTGTTAAGTCTTGTTTACTTCTTTTCGAAAAAAATATATCTATAAGGTCATCTTTCCACTATAATGCAAGTTGTATCAGTTACTTTTCTCTAAATACACTTTCTTTCATTTTAAGACATTCAATAAAGTTTTTTCTTCTTATCATGTGTAACATTGCTACTAGTTTCACAATGAAACACCTATTTACATTTCCACTTCTGTTTACGTTGAAAGTAAAATTAGGTAAACAGGCACTCATTAGTCACAGACAAATACACACAGCCCCACACACATTATTTACCCATACACGTGCCTTCCTATTCTGTCACACATACTTACAGACTGGTATTTCTTTCACATACAGGTGTAAGACAACTGTTCAAACAAGAAGCGAGATAATTTAGCAAATATTTGACCTAAGAACACAGTAGGAATATATACAGTAAATACATAACTTTTATGTGGCTAATTATTATGTTCTATTAATAAGTTAAAGGTAAAGCAAAAATGTGCTGTGTCCAGAGATTGTATACTTATAAGAAGGGTCACTAAAGGGGATGGGGGGGGAGGTTGTAAACCATACACAACAGCACCTGTCTGCAAGGATCAAACAAACAAAGAAAGGGAAAGGGAACAAATGTGTTAACTGATCTTCATGGTCTATAGAAGGTCCCAGTAGTGCCGATAGGCATCCGCTACATGCTTTTTTATTTTCAACTTCCTTTCAAACAATTCATCAAGTTTAAAGAAAACCTATTGTGGCTGAGTATATCAAAGAGAGGGCGCCTGTATGATTGTTACCAGCACACTTGCTCCTTTATCGCTAGTTTATGATGTTACCCGATAGCAGTAGAAAACACTTTCGTCATATACAGACATTTGTTAAATAAACTATATCTGATCATCATTGGTTTCTTTGTTTTTTCTAAGCCTAAGCCATTTTCCTACATGAATAAAAATGTAATTTGCACATATGTCCAAGTAAAACATTCACATGTCTCTGTTGTGCCTCTTGCTTACGTAGACTGGAAAGGCATTTGTGTAGGGTCATATCTACCTTATACTTTGTGTCATTAGATGTAGTTTGTTTGCATCATTATCTCTTTAGCGAACACACTTTAAATGTACACATTAGACTAATTGCATTTAATTTTAGTATTATCTTCACTTCAATCCCTGCCCCTATTGGAGCTACATACTAAGATCCGTAACATATGCACACGCACACACACACACACACACTAGGGTTAATTTAGTCAGCAGACAATTAACCTACCAGCATGTTTTTGGAGTGTGGGATGAAACCGGAGCACCCGAAGGAAACACACACAGACACAACATACAATCTCCACACAGATAAGGACTAGTCCAGGAATCAAACTCATGACCTCAGCGATGTGAGGCACAAGTGCTACTCACTGAGCCACTGTGCTGCCCCTAATAAACATGTTTTGGTGCTGAATTTACCTCTTTTATCTGGTATTTATATTTGTCGCCTTTTCTTCAATTCTCTTCAGTATATCCATAAAAACACTAAAATGTTCAAGCATGTTCTGGATTACTGCACCAAAGGGGGATCTACAGGACATGGCACAAGGACACTTATGATCTAATCATGGAAAAACTTATATCACTGTTGAACAACCTGCTTAGCTTTAAGCATTGCAAGATGAGGCCAAAAGTTCCCAAAATGTCTGGGAGCAGACTTCCAAGTTTAGCTCATCTTCCATGCATTTCAGACAGATTGCATCAATTGTTCAACTTTGTGCATACTCAGAGGTACACAGGAGCCTATGCTATCAATCGGAGGACAATCCAAAGCCTCAAACTTAACAGCAGTAATAGTTCTGAAAGAAATACATGATTCAGTTAACAAGTGGGCATTCCATCTTAGTCATGTAACATTAATTGTGAGAAAGTTGCTGAGGTTTTTTTTTGCTGGGTGATTCAATCAGGCCTGAAAAGCAGTTTTGACTTTTCTAAATATCGTTTAAGGGTTCCTGGGATTGTGGGGTAGGAGAGAGAGGGTGGGCTTTATCTACCAGGCCTATCCCAAATCTCTAGGTTAGGCTGTTTAGAAATTTGCATCTGTGAGATATGGGTAAAATTCTATCACTGTCTGGGGATAAGGATACAGGTCTGCTGTAAGAAACTGCTATTTTGTCATTCAGGTCTATGGTTCTCTGGGAGTGGGACATTAGGAAAGGGATTATCATTATGTGTTAGCTAGAGCTGGAGAAACCAGGATTTTTTTGTTTATTTTCCTTGAAATAACACTAGCTGCAGCTATTTGTACCAAGGTACTGAACTGGTGACAGCATCTTAAACCTGATCTTACAACACAGTATAGACATATTATGCAAGTGGGAGTTATTAACCAGCAAACACATGAATGTCTGTATAGTATGGCCCAGGTATACAGATACTGGATCTAGATCTGACCCATTACATTTATTCTTGGTAAAAGAAATAGATAATTATATACCTTACCAGCATGCTTTAAGCAAGTCTTATAAGTCATAACAAACAAATCTGACATTAATCTGGGTCTTCTATGAAATGTTGACAGTCAAAATGTTGACCGTTGAGTATTATGTTAGTATTAGTTTGTAACATCTGTAAACTTAATGTAATGCAGATGGCTTGTAAGAAATATAAGAAAGTTAATT
>WWET01001863.1:270072-299461 GCA_011038615.1 Limnodynastes dumerilii | reverse complement strand
TTCCAACGAAGTACCAATTTATGTGATACACTTGTAAAACGAGATATACTTCCAGTGAGGAATAGAAGTTGGCTTACAACTAAACCGGGAGTCTTCAAATGTAGTGGGTGTGTTAATTGTCGCTTTTTGTTAACAGGCAACTTTTTTCAACATCCCATGAAGGATTTGAAATTTAAAATTAAATTTAGGTTAACTTGTGAAACAAAATACGTGGTATATTTGATTATATGTCCATGTAATAAACTTTATATAGGTAAAACCTCTCGAATGTTAAAGGAGAGGGTGGCAGGTCACAGGTCATCCATTAAGAAGGCGTTTCAACAACTTGAGAGTAATACCCCCCCTGTTGCTAAACATTTTGTCGAGCTTAAACACAATATTAATGAATTAAGGGTGATGCCTATTGCACACATACCTCCTTTACGTAGGGGTGGCAATAGGGATCTACTTCTATTAAGAAAAGAGGCTAGACTAATTTTTCTTTTTGATTCTTTAGCCCCAATGGGACTAAATGAAGAATCGGGTCTCTCTTGTTATCTTTAGCGCCACCTCTCCAAGGTTTGGATGAGACTTAAACCTTTTGTAATTACTCTATACCATATTTGCATTCAACATATTTTTGGTCTTGTTAATTGCTATTTGATAGTTTACATCTGTGTTTGTAAAGTGTTATCTTTCCAATTTGTGCTGTTTTATGTCTTCTTAGGCAATTTCATGTGTATTGCGGCCGGGGTGAGGCTTTCCTTGCGTCCAGGTTGTTGTGGGCGGCCCTGATATACACTCGTATGCTGGGCGTCCTGCTCCCATGACTACGGTCGGCGTCTGATGACGTCGCGGACGCGCGCTGTTTGCGTGCTTGCCGTGACACTGATGGTGCCACACGTGTGTGGGAAGCGGAGGCTACCGGCATGTCGGGTGTATGGAGGGGCGGTGCACACCATGATGGGCGTTGAGGAGCAACACCTGCGGTAAGTAATTATATATAACGAGTTGTATGGCAGTGTGGGATATGTTCTTTTGGCAGATGGACCCCTGAGGACGGCGTACAAACCAAACGCCGAAACAGCTGTCGGGTAGGAGGCACTTATCACTTTTTGAATAGTTCGAATGGATCTATGGACTTTTGTTGTGGACATTTTAACATTCATGCATTTCATTATGCCCAGAACCGCATTGTGATATTGTCTGCCTCTCCACTATTGCCTATCTGGATATCTGCCTACTCGTTTTTTGTATTGTTTTTATTGCTGGATTTTGCACATATTTTTGCACTTGTTTTGGGATATTTTCCTTTCTGCTGCTAATAAATCGTACCCTTTTTGATACCATTATCAGAGTGCTGACTTGGTCTATTGCTAGACTCTCTACCATCTATATATATCTATATACTGGATATTGGATGGATCCCTGTAGCAAACAGTTGGTTCCCATGTGAAGATGACTTGGTATGCCTTTTATATGGAAATGTCCTGGTCCTTAGACAGGTTATCTTCTTCTGAGTTAGTTATTTCCAAGGATTACAGTAGCCCAAGATATCTGTCCCCAGTCTATTGTTCCTTAACAGATGGTCAACATTTCCTGAGGTATTTTACAACTTTCTGTTGGTGGATGCAAATGAGATTGTAATCCAACAACTTTTTAACAATAGGATGTGAAACAAAAGGGAGCTGTAAATGACAATTGGCTAAAACAATCAATGATCTCTTAAAATTGTATTGTAGCAATCCAGATCGATATATATATATATTGGTGTGTGTTATTAAGCATATGATTCAACACCAACTTCCACAGAACGCCTTATGTATGTGCAGGGGCTTGTAGGTACGCACACGAAGCAGGAAGTGCACTCCCTCCTAACGGTAGTAAATATGGCCACTTGTGTGTCCAGATTCCTATGTTAAGTTTTTAGAACTAGGTCTGCGGCCATACTGCCGCAGACCTAGTCGTAACGGGGCTTCCCCGCCATGACCCCTAATTTACATGGCTATCCCCACCTGTATGGCAGGAATACAACCATCGTAAATGAAGTCCCTTGTGCGTACCTACTTTTGTGCATAACTAAGTTACATACCACAGTAAGTACTTACATGAAACATCTGAGACAGGGGACTTAGACAAATGACTTGCGTAACTCCCCTGAGTACCTAAGTGTGGATCTGGGCCTTTGTTACTACCCAGTCTTGTTACAATGGGGCAGATCCAGAACTACGCATTTCTGCGAATTTACGTGTTCGCAGATTTGTACGCACTGTGCATGCGCACCACAGAAAATACGCACATTCACGTAGCGTATTTTCAAACGTATGGGTGATTCACGTATTGCAAACGTAAATACTTACGTGTGGGCTTGCCAAATTTACGTTAGTGACCAATACGTGCGTTTTACGTGAAGTAGGCGGGGGGTGGTATTTAAAGTGTACAGTATGGGCGTGCTAAGCTGCGTACGTTCGCGTAGTCTGTACGCCCGTTAGCGGACGTATGCTGTTACGTTTGGAAAAGTTAAGGTAGGGTTTGGGTCGCGTAATTTGAGAAAATACGTCAGTGCAAGGGGTGTGCCGTGGGGAGTGTAGCGACCTTACGTGTACAAAAAAACGCACCGCTAAAATACGTACGCACACACGTAGTTCTGGATCTACCCCAATAATTGTAAAATTGTAAAGTGCTACATAATCTGATGGTGCTATATAAAAACCTATTAATAAATAAATTTTAATGCTGAATGGTGGATTATAGTTGATTGGCACTATTGTGTGCGATCACGTGCAAGCACATGCATGTGCCTGCCCTTGGAGGTTCTTTGTTCTTAATCAATGCACAGATACAGATTACACTAATATTTATTTATTATTTTATATTCTAATTTGAACCCCTTGCAGTTCAACATGAAATTGCTCAGGTCTGAACTTACACTTAAAACAAGTAGTAAGTGCAGTTCTGGATCAGCCCCAAATGGACCAGGTTGCAAGCTATGCATAAAAAAAATTCCCTCTGCAATAATCACTCCATTTCAGCAAGGCCTAAAACAAATTGCTATACAATATCACAGTTTGGGCAATGGTTAAATCAGGTAACATCTTCAGTGTGTGGTAATAAGTGTTGTATGTGTTCCTGTTAATATGCACAATTTACAGCTTTGGCTGTGATGTATGAGCTGGATGCTGATCAGTTCCTCACTGCAGGTGCCAGCAATCAATAAGTTGTTTGTATCTGCAAAAACCATTACACAGAGCTCTGGCCTGATCCATTACATCCTGTTGCTCCTGCATCTGACTGTTTTTCTTATCTCTCTTTCATGAGATCACTGTGCCCACCTTTGAATTTTTTTTATGTCCAACAGAATACATTTAAGGATAGACATGGCAAATCGGAATCTTGCTCTACACTGATGTATTTGGATTAGTCTAGTAATTTTTCAAACTGCACCTTAGCAAAGATATAGATAGATGAGTGACAATAGAGCATACGTATAAACTCAAATCCAATTATGTGGTAATGTGGCATCAGACACAGATCTGTATTATTTAATTTAGCTTCTGAGGTAAGTAATAAAGAAAGGACAATATTAAGAAATGGTGTGTAAAGATGCAGTGCAATAGGAATTGTGGTTAGAACAAAAAGGTTAAATACAAGGGCAAAAAATGGTTGGAACAAACCCCCCGCCTTCGCCAATCTGCATTCTGCAGCACATATTAGGAATGGCACAGTTGGTGATGACCTGGCATTGCACACCCTCCTCCTATACTCAACTTCCTGTCTTCCAGCTTCTGATCCCTTTAGTAGCACTGGAGAGAAAAACTCCTGCAGCTCTGCCTAAATGACAGGCAACTCCTCTATGGTAAAAGACACACCTTATGGGTGGGGTAAGACCCTGTACTATTTTTTTTTTTTCCATCGTGAACTTTGGGAGAGTATAATAAAACTAAAATACATAAAAAAAATAATAATATTCATTTTCTTTATTGATGAAACCCATTAATTTATTGATTAATTTAAAAGGTAATGTTAAATATATTGCCATATAAGTACATTATTAGATGCTGTTATCTTCCTACATATGTTACTACAACAATACATACTGTAGATATAAGTCCATGCTAGAGATATCAGGAAACATGATGCTTCTGTGCTGTAGGAATGTGAACATAGAACCTTTTATTACATATGTAGAATGTTTTTTTTCAAAAAGCAGTGATGGGTGGGATCACCCCCATCACATGTACCAGTCCGGAATTAATATATTATCCTAGAGCGACTCTTTCAACTCTGTCAGCATGAGATTGTTCAGTGATGACAAATAAGGGTAATTTCATATGCTTTTTAAGTACCAAAAGAATGAGGATTAATATTCAACACAAAGGAGGTTAAACTCCTGAGTGGGACTTCACTCAGGACCATGGTTCATTAGCTCTTGAGGCTAAGGAGGAAAAACAGGTTCCTGGAGACAGGAAGATAATGCCCTATCACTTCTGGTTTTCCCTGCCTCCTTAGGAGATTTGTGGTGGTATGTTTTTGTATATTTATTTGTATTAAGTTGGCATAGGTGGGGGTTGATCAGAGGTGAGACTAGCATTGAGTTGATTTTCTTGACTCTATATACGAGTTTCATTGCATCCAACAACACCAAAGTAAAGGGAGAGCCACTGTTGATGCTTGAATTGGGATATATAAGGATTCCATGTTGTAACTAATGTTTGTTTTAACTGATTACTGTTTGTATTACCATGAACTCATTGTTTCAAGCTGTTTTGGTTCCCATCAGTAGTAGGTAAATAAAACTTAAATTTTATTAAAAGTTATAGAAAAACTGTTTAAAATATCTGATTTAATCGTTAGTAAGTTTGTTTGCCTACACTCCGTGTTATGTGTATTATTGTTTCTTTTTCTTTTGAGGGGAGGATAGTAAGTGACATCAAGCAAAAAAGGTGGAAAGCAGTTGCTGGTTAGAACGGCTGATTTCAGACACTGATAAAGCTGATCGCTTCTGTATCAGTGTCTTAAATAGTATTTGTGCAGAAATGTTTTTATTGGGAACAGGTAACTGTTAAATGGCCCTATTTCTACAGTTACCCTTTCTCAATAGCGGT
This sequence comes from Limnodynastes dumerilii, assembly GCA_011038615.1. Lineage (NCBI taxonomy): Eukaryota > Metazoa > Chordata > Amphibia > Anura > Limnodynastidae > Limnodynastes > Limnodynastes dumerilii. The sequence continues at coordinate 294,377 of WWET01001863.1, read as the reverse complement.
TAGCTTAAGGTTAGGCAGCAGGACACAAAAGGTTATGGTTAGGCAATTAGAAGGGGAAGATTTGGGTTAGGCTGTGGGACAGGGAAGGTTAAGGTTAGGCTGCTAGCAAGGGAAGGTTAAAGTGAATGTTACGGTAAGGGATAGGATAGGCTTAAGGTAAGGTTAGGGTTAAATTACCTGTCACAGTTGGCATTTTTTGAAAATGCTCCCTGCGCAATGGTTTTTTTTTATGTAGATGTCCCAGCATGATATCCCCATCGCAGCTTTACTGTCTGGAGTGGTTCGTCACAAAGAAAACCCCTTCTAAGCACCGAACCGAATATCATAAACACAATTGCACAGGGGGGAACCAGCGCTATATAAGCTGCAAGGCGGTAGGAGGAAAAAAGGGGTTCCTACTATCCCCTAACAGTAAAATACATATATAAAATTATATTCCTACTACCTATCTGCGCTTCTGTATCTATACCCGTTAAAATAAATGATAAAAATGGTCAATATCTTAAAATGAGATACCTATAAAAAAGTATACCAGCATGCAAAATCTTACAAAATGAACCGTCAATCAAAGTCTCTATGCATTGTTTTTCAGCAATCGCTGTGCAGGCAAACAAAATAGAATCAGGTATAGTCTTCTTGATGTTCTGGTCACTTTCAAGCATGTAAAACAAAAGTAGGAAAGAACATAGTGTGATCCGTTTTAAAACACTTTATTTCTACAGAATATCTGCTATTGACATTATTAAATAAACAACTAGCAATAATAAAAAATCCAGCTATAATACTACAGTTCCCCCTGCGTACCAGATGCCACTTGGATCTTTAGATGGTAAATTAAAGTCTCTGTCCAGACTGGCCCGGGTATCCACTCCTTCCAGAGAAAAGTTGTTGCATGTGCCGTCGGTAAGGTCCTCAGTGTTCAGCTGGTTTGGCTCCACTCACGCGTATCAAACCCTCCGGGGTCCTGCCTGCTGGTGTACTTTTTTATAGGTATCTCATTTTAAGATATTGACCAATTTTATCATTTATTTTAACGGGTATAGATACAGAAGCGCAGATAGGTAGTAGGAATATAATTTTATATATGTACCGAACCGAATATGATTATTGTCTGTAAACTAATTACAGCTACTAAAATAATAATAAAAATGGAAGTTAATTTTTTATGAAAAAATCAAAGAAATCTATTTTTCAAATTAATTTTAAGTCCTGCCTCCTAGAAATTGCTGTCTTAAATCCAGATTTATAAATGGAAATGTGGGAAATCAATGGTATACAACATCAAATAAGTGAAATCCACAATAGTACCATAGAGACAACTGTTATGATTATCATTTCTATGATTTTTACAAAAGAACTTTTTCAAAAGAAATATCAAGTTTATTTGGATTATGATTTTATGGTAGAGGAATGGTACCCTGAAAATGATAGAGAAAAAAATGCATCCTCCGGATAATTACCAGCATTTTTTAGTAGAGAGAAACAGACCCTCAGCATTTACTTAAACACCAATAGAAGAAGAGGAAAGTGGGGAGGTAATAAGATTAAATATTTAAAAAGAAAAGTTAGGAAAAATGAAAACAGACCACTATTTATCCAGTATACTTAAAAGAAAAAAAGAAATCTGACATCTGCAAAAATCCAAGAACCCATAAAAATATAAGAAAAAGGAAGATATTGAGAAAGGAAGTCAAATCTATCATTTAAATATATTTACAGAAACAAAAATTTTGGTTCTAAAACATGGTATAAAAGTTTGCATCCACAAAAGGAATTGATCCCTTTGAACAGGTTGTAGGTAGAAGTCAATAAGTTGGAACAAAGGTTGACACAGAGACCCTCTGGAAGAGATAATGGGTCTCCCAGGGGGTTTCTCCATAGATTTTTGGATTTTTGGCAACCCATAGATCACCGTAACAATAGGGTGATCCTGCCTCAGAAACCTGGAGATTTCCTCCGTAATCTTACCAGTAGAGGCTGCTTCCATAATGTAACCATCAATTTGTTTCTTAAATTCGGAAGTTGGGTCATATGTAAGTTGCTTATAGGAGGCAGTGTCAGACAACTGTTGCAAAATATCAGAGATATAATATTCCCTATTTAACACAACAACCGCACCTCCCTTATCATCACGTAAAACACAAATATCTCTATTATCACTAATAGATTTAACTGCCTCTCTTTCAGCAGCAGTGAGATTAGACCGTCGATGCCGTAGACATTCAAGTTGTTTTAAAGTGTCCAGTTTAACTAAACGGATAAAAGTCTCAATCGTGGGATTGACGTTGAGGGGCTCAATCTTAGATTTCACCTTAAATGGGTTAGCGGAGGCCTCAACATCCTCTTGGTCACAGAAGAAGTCCTTTAATTTCAATATCCTCTGGAATCTATAAAGGTCCACTTCAATATCAAATGGGTCCACATAGTTGGTCTCCACAAAATTGAGCCCCTTGCTCAAGACACACATCTCTGAAGGTGATAGTGGATGAGTGGACAAATTATAGACTACTACTTCTTGGGGGGGTTCACTTGGGAGCTTGCGGTGTTTACGGCCACCTCTCCTGGTTGACCTTTTTTTGCGGCTTCGTGTGCCAATTTCCTCCCGAAAAAAAGAGTTCTTATTTGTTTTTTGTCTACGCCCACCCTCTGATTCACTGGCCGAGCTATTAGAATCCAGATCCGTATAAGGCCTATTAGCAGACTTACCACGTCTGCGAGGGAATTTTTTAAAGAAGTATGATATGTTAGAGACCCAGGAATAAACACTATTCTCCCGGTAATCTTCACTTACAATTTTATATTTGGACTTTTTAAAGGCAATCAAGTCTATTTCAAACTGTCTGATGGTAGTTTGCAATTTAGATGTTAAATGCAGGTGTAGCCTTGGTCTCAAGGTCCTCAATCTCCTTAAGGATATGTTCCCTCTCTGTCTTTACTGAGTCAATAGCAAGAACCATTAAGTCCAACGAACACTTGTTGAGCAGGTGGCACCATTGTTGACTGAAGGTTTTATCCTGTCTGCCCAATGTGGTTTGATTAGTAATTCTAAAGCCATGGGTATTAGGTTATCTTTATAATATTGAGAAAAGGTCAAGGAGTAAAGTTTGAGTTCAATTGAACGTTTGTGAAGTTTAATCAAATCCTGATATAACTCAAGTGGAGAGTCCACATCAAAAGCCGGTAGGTCCGTGTCATTAACCACAAGTTCCGAAGTGAACTGTTTAATGCCGGTTAGAAATAAATTAGATTCTTCAGACATAATCAAAAAAATGTCAAAAAGTAAAAAAGAAGGGGTAATAACAACTGTACTATAAAATGAATCCAATAGTACACAACCTGTTAAACAAAAGAACAGGTCAAGGTGCTCCATCACATAAGGTATGTAGAGGAGAATAAACCAAGAGCCCTTGGCTGTGACAGGCACTCTCACTAAATAAACATCAAAAGGCGGGTGCAAATGGCAAAAATTAAAATATAGAAAAAGGTCTGTGTATATGAACACAAATGCCAGCACTCCTATTCAAAATAAACAAAGAGTTTAAAAACAATGCAGATTTATTGGATCCAGCAAAAAATAGTAAACACATGAGCACACGATTCAAGCATAGATCCATAAGAGAATCAAATGGCTGTGTCAAACAATAGCATCCGGGACAATAGTGGAAGGTTCAATGCAAGGCAATGGCCAAACTTAGGAAATAAGCGCAGTGCAGCACTGAAACATAAATGTCCAAAAAATAAAAAAATAAAAAAAGTCCAAAGAATGCCAAGCACGCAATAATGGTACAAAGAGTCAATTGTTCCCAATAGGAATGAGGGTATCCAGTATGAGCAGGGATTCATTAGTGCTCACCGACCAACAGCCGTTTTGGGGTCAAACGCGACTCCTTAATCAGGGTGGCAAGCATAGAGAAATGCAAATAAGTCTTGTCGTGTGCTGGAGAGATAGCTGGTGTATATATATCTGTGTCCTTACCATTTGCTTGCTATCTACCTCCTATAAGCAACTTACGTATGACCCAACTTCCAAATTTAAGAAACAAAATTATGGAAGCAGCCTCTACTGGTAAGATTACAGAGGAAATCTCCAGGTTTCTGAGGCAGGATCGCCCTATTTTTCCGGTAATCTATGGGTTGCCAAAAATCCATAAATCTCTGGAGAAACCCCCTGGAAGACCCATTATCTCTTCCAGGGGGTCTCTGTGTCAACCTTTGTCCCAACTAGTTGACTTCTACCTACAACCTCATGTTTCTAATATTAGCAGTTACATTAAGGCTACAACCCATTTTTTGAAAAAGCTTAGGAGGATAACCATTTGGCGGGTAGGGTATTGCTCAATGTGTCCAGCTTATATACCAATATACCTTGGTCTTAAAGCAGTCCTGTCAGCTTTAGCCACCAGTGATCCGGAAGGATGAGTGGAATTTATTTTGACGAAAAATAATTTTATGTTCCAGAATTCTTTTTATCTTCAACAGTGCGGCACTGCGATGGGGTCGAATATGGCCCCATCGTATGCCAACCTGTTTATGGATGAATATGAAAAGGAACATATATTTGTTATTTTGCCTACTATATCCCCTCAGGTACATTTCGTCAGGTAGATCGACGATGTGTTCCTTCTGTGGAGTGGGTCGGTGGACAAGCTTATTGACTTCGTTACCAAACTTAATAATTTGGACACCGCTATCAGGTTTACCCTTGCTTTTGATGTTGACACTATTGCCCTTCTTGATGTGACGGTGACACAGACTAGTCAGGGCTTTACGACTACATTGCATAGGAAGTCCACGGACAAAAATACACTATTGTATGCTACCAGTTTCCATCCGAGACCATTTAAGACAGGTCTCCCCTTCTCCCAGATGGTCAGGCTAGTTCGGATCTACTCTGACTGTACATTGCTAACTAAGGCTCTTACTGAGATAGGAGAGCGTTTTAGGGAACATGGCTATAGCAGGTGTGACATTGAGGGGCTCATCAAGAGATGTCTCACCTTGAATAGGGAGACCCTTTTGACTGGCACTAAATCTGAAAACAAAGAGCAAAGACTGTTTTTTTGCTCTGAATTTTCAATGGCTTCACCCTTTTTGCGTAAAGCACTGTCCCAACACTGACACATCATTTCATCTGATGCTAGATTGGGTTGTTTTGCTCAATCACTACCACTTATGAGCTTCAAACGGAGCAGTAATCTGAGGGACATGATAGTCCATACAGATTTGAGGCCCATTCAACCTAGATTGTGGTTGCGTAAAAAGATGGGGGTGACCATTTTATTAACTCAGTCACCAAAGATGTATTTTATGTCAAACATGCCTTGAACTGTGAAAACAGATATGTGGTGTATTTGGTTACATGTGCAAAGGTATACATCGGAAAGACTGTGCGCATGTTTAAGGAGCGGATTGCAGCACACCGCTCTTCAATTAAGAAAGCTTTTACTGTTGTGGATAATAAAATTCCCCCTGCGGCCAGGCACTTTGTGGCCTGTGGCCACACGCTGCATGAATTTCGATGTATGCCTTTGCCACAGATACCCCCTCTTAGAAAGGGTGGAGACAGTGAGTTACTGTTGTTACAAAATGAGGCTAAAATGATTTACCGATTTACCGGTTTAAGTCACTTACCCCCCATGGACTTAATGAGGAGTTTAATCTCTCTTGTTTCATCTAATTGTCATTTACCTGATTTGTTACTCAAATTTAATTTTTTAGTGTAATGCCTTAGCTCCCTGTACTGCCGCTGTTTATACTGTGCTTGCCAGCGTCTGGGCTGTCTGATCGCAGTGACATGCTGTTGCCTAGCTACCATTGACGCCGTGGTGGGGTCAGTATCCTATGATGCGGTCTTGCTCCGGGGTCAGTGGGGCAGACGCAGTTACGTCTGGCGCGGCTATGACGGCATCTAGGCGCTGACCTGACAAACGTGCTGGCGATTTGGCGGTTTAACAGGTGAGTGAAGCTGGTGTATATATATCTATGTCCTTACTATTTGCCTGCTATCTCTCCAGCACACGACACAACTTATTTGCATTTCTCTATGCTTGCCACCCTGATGAAGGAGTCGCCTTTGACCCCGAAACGGCTGTCGGTCGGTGAGCACTAATGAATCCCTGATCATCATGGAATGATCTGACTGTGTCTCCTCCAGCTCTAATTCCTATTGGGAACCATTGACTCTTTGTACCATTATTGCGTGCTTTGCATTCTTTGGACTTTTTTTTTTGGACATTTATGTTTGAGTGCTGCACTGCACTTATTGATTCCCTGAGTTTGGCCATTGCCTTGCATTGAACCTTCCACTATTGTCCCGGATGCTATTGTTTGACACTGCCATTTGAATCTCCTATGGATCTATGCTTGAATCGTGTGCTCATGTGTTTACTGTTTTTTACTGGACTCAATAAATCTGCATTGTTTTGATACTCTTTGTTTATTTTGAATAGGAGTGCTGGCGTTTGTGTTCATATACACAGACCTTTTTCTATATTTTCCTTTTTGCCATTTGCACCCGCCTTTTGATGTTTATTTAGTGAGAGTGCCTGTCACAACCAAGGGCTCTTGGTTAATTCTCCCCTATATATATATAACGACAAAAACGACACTAGGTCAAACCACGTCTGTTACACCATGTTTCAGTTCAATTTATTGAACTTTCATCAGGGTCAGTTTAAACATGAATACAGCAGATATATATATATAGAGAAAGAACCACTTACCCCATCCAGACGCCATTGAGATGCCCTGGGACGGAGAGTCAGCGCGTCCTGCCGACAGGAAGGACGTTGAGTGAGCACCAGATGTGATGCGCCCATATCCACGGCAACCACAACCGTCGGCAAGGCAACCCGTTAGCGGTGAGTATGTGAATAACTATGACACCAAAAGAAAAAAAGAGATTGCAAAAACATGTGAAATAAAAAAGGAAAACATTTCACATGTTTTTACAATCTCAGGATCATTGCTTTTCAATTTAAGTACATACATCATGGACAGTGGTTTAACTATCAGTGGTGTAAGAGTCGCAAATGCTAAGATGCCCAGATGAAAATGGACCTGTGGTAGCTGCCTCTTTCCAAAACTCTAAGAAGGCTGTCAGTGTAAAACAACACTTAGCACTTTGGACCAAATTACATATTGGTTGAAAGTTTTACTATGTTTTTCTTCTGTAACCTCAACCTCACATTCAAGAAAAGCTACTAACGAAAACAAAAAATATTTTTTTTAAATATTAAGTATAGAAAAGATGCATATCATTAATATCAATAGTGTTAGGTAAGAACTAATAGTTTAAATTAATCCAAATGTAAATGCTGATTTGCACTTTTTAAACTTTAAAAAAATTTTCTTTTTCTGGGTATTTGATACAGTGGCTACCTTGTGTGTTACAGAAGGATCATATAAAAGATTTCACACCACCAAGCTCACAATGCAAACTTTCAATTACACAAATATGGCATCCATACAAATGCAACATTTATGGCTATGACTAATAGCTGAAAAATGGGTAAATTCAAGTTGCAGTGATTTTATTTATTACCACCTCACAACGTTCAGTTATTTCCACCAAAGTTATTAAAAGGATGTATAGATCTGAATAAAAATAGTAACACATAATTCATTATGTATATTATGTATATATGTAAAAAATGTGAGCCTGACTTATCTCAAGAACTCATTTAAAGGCCTGCTGTCTTGGTAATCTAACAAGGAAATATTATTGTTTTTCATATATGAAGTGTGGTATTCAACGGGCTGAGAGAAAGTTGTATTAACTAAAGTAACATTCAGAATAGTGCAAAGATGTTTTCAAAGTAGTCTATATGCATTTCATTATGGAGCAGGTTTTAGGGGTTTTTTGTGTTTTTGTTCATGTCATACTTTAAATTTGCCCATATATGAGGTGTGATAGTAGACCGGGTAAGGATTTTATAGAACACTGGCAATCTCTATTAAATGAAACCACTGCAATCTATTTATTGGTGTCCAAACTCCCGAACATTGTCACATCCATTTAAATTTGTATAAATAAAAATAGTGTTGAGTTCTCAACTTTAAACAGCAAAGTATGAATGCAAACACACGTGATGGAAATCTGCACGCAATGATACCGTACGCAAATAATCAAGGTCCAGTCGCAGGCTGTGTTCCAAGACACAAAAATATATATTACCAAAAAAGAGCATTAATCCAAACAGCATCACTTCCAGATACAGCAAGAATACCAGCACCGGCATGAGTTTCTCACAGAATCCTCTGCCAAGGGGCAGGCATAGCTTTTTATAACAATCATTATCAAAAAAGATCTGAATCACCCAATCTGAAGCAAAAATTAATCAGCAATACCACTATAGAAAACACAAACCCTGATAAGACCACTTGGCTTGGAGACCATAAGGGCTTTTACCATTGCACTAAGTGCATAGCATGTAAGAGAACTAAGACCACCAGATTCTCAGTTGAGACAAAAATGACTTGTGACAGAAAAAACGTGATCTACATGCTCATCTGCACTTGTGGCCTTAAGTATATAGGCAGGACATGTATTGAACTTAAGGTCAGGATAGCAGAAAATGTCAGGAATATTCTAGCGGCCAAAGAGACCCTTTGTGTCTCAGAACACTATAAGGTAGCACATAACAAAGATCCATCTTCCCTACAATTTCTAGGTATTCAACAGGTGAAACATCACTGGAGAGGGGGAAATAAACAAAGAGCACTCAATCAGATAGAGAGCAAATGGATCTATGATTGGGAACCCTGCAACCAGGGGGCCTAAACATAGATTTTGAGCTGGCAGCTTTCTTATAACATCAGCATATCGATCGGCTGTAGTTAGCCCTACTGATTGAGTCCGTCTGCATAAGCATAAGTTACCAGACGGCCCCCAGTGATATATTCAATTAGTAAAGAGGCCCTGCATCATGCACTAGAATAAATAACTATAGGCAGTGAACCAATAGGGAGACATGGGAGGGGAGGGGGTGGTCTGGGTTAACTTCTCTATAAGGACATACAGATAAATTAACATCTGTTGCCTTTATAAATTTTAAGATATCTCTATAAAAAGAAATACAATGGCAACAATATAAATATCGAATAAATGAATAATAAAAATATGGAGGAACTTTGTATACATGACTTGCATAGACAACCGTTATGCGGCTCTCTTTAAGAGAAGCAAAATGTCAGACACTCAAAAGAACCCTAAAAAATATAAAGGAAAGAAATCTACCTAATTATCTGTAGAAGTAATGCATGCACATTTTGGGCTGTGAACCAAAAATCGCTACTATGTATTCTTGTGAGTCTAGAGCGACAGTATGCACTAGTACACATACACCATATTTGTACAATTATGTAAGTTAATATTCAAACACACAAAGGTCTTTATTGACATGGGTAGTAGTATGGTTACATATTTGTACTGTGTGTTTTAATGTAATGACATAATACCAACATTACTGATCATCAGCATTAAATAACTATCTTTATATAGGACAAATACCAACTTATTATGCAGGCTCTGCAAAACCAATGAGAGAGTGGGCATGGCACAACCAATGAAAGAGAAGGGAGGTCTATTTAAACTTAATCCAAATTCATACATGTAATGAACCTGAGGAAGTCAGCCCTGTCCAATGAAACGCGTTGGTGCAGCACCTGAATCACACTCTGTATTTTAAAAAGCGCTATTTGGACATTTTTAGATGTCCGCTACTTTTGTAAGTACCCTGTACTATTTTTATATTGATCTTCACCAATAAAACAATGTTGCACTAGATGGTCTCCCTTTGTCCCTGCATGTTCTCCAATAACATTGTTTTGGCACCATGACATCACTTGGACTGAGGAATAGGCTGGTGTACCGGACGAATGCAGCACAAGGAGGAGAACAGTGACACGTGGAATCAGCTGACGCTGCTAAGTGACGTCATAAACAATGCGGCAGAGACGGGGAGAGCCAAGCACGACACGTGTACAGCACAATCGCAACACCAGGGAGACGACGTACTGGACGCTTGATTAAATTCTACAAACTGTGAGCAATACTATCTATTATTGTCTCCTTGGACATTATGCTACTGACTTATTGCCAATAGAGGAACACGGTGGAGTGTATGAACTAAACCTAAGCATAGCAATTATTTATTACCACAGTGTTTCCTACATGCTCCGGATTGAATTCAACACCTAATATTACATCTATTACTATAGGGGAGGGCTCTTTAGCACTAGTGAGCGCCTGAGCTTAATGATTCCGGAAGGAATTATACTTCTTTGCAATTAACACTAGCCAGGGCAGTGGATCACCTGGAGAGTTCGGGCAGCCCTAGAATACACAAAGGGAGAAAGAGGGTGGGGAAGCGCCATAACCCTAACAATACACCTAGGTGTATCTTGACCCACATTATCAAAAAGATGATGACATCACTGCAATCCGATCTTACGGCATCTGGTTGGTGAATTCCTCAGGTCATCATATGGATCCTATGGTGATTGGTCCTTAGATGGTCCTTTGTTTCTCTGGTCCTATGTGTCATTAACATAACACATAGGGTTTTCTTAACTAAATGAAAAGATCTTATCCATGCTGACTTACACAAAGAAACAGAATCTCATGAATCTATCTATGCCTATAACTTGCGTACATTAAATGCAATTGCATAATAAATCATACTATTGCTAATACAACACAAAAGGCTACACTATAAGTCTAAACATGACAGTAATATAATCTTCCCAAGCTAAGCATTTGTATAATAGTCGATTGGGAACTCCTGTGAATAAAACATAACTTTAGAAACATGGAACACATTTTATTTAAACACACGCAGAACCTGGATATATCAGTATGTATAGAGATATGGTTATGTGTTAGCATGCATATGGTGCGCACGTGGTAGCGTGTGCACGCACAAGGTTGTGTGAGCACACATATGGTTTCACACACATGGTTGTATAAAAGCGTACATAGTTGCATGCGCATGCACAAGATTGCATGTGCACATTTCCTGCCTCAAGTTTTATTTACATGGGAGTTAGGATTGCCCAGTGATCCGCTTTGGCGTTCTAGATCCAGCCCATAGAGTGAAATAATGGTGAATAAACCAGTTATAGAGTGCTTTTTTAAAGAACTTAGTTTTCTTTCCATTCTTCTGCATGGCAGAGCCAAACTTCTCTTTCTCCAAAGGAACCTTGTTACCTACTGAAAAAGTAATTATGTGAAGTCAAATATATACAAATGACATAATTGCTTTCTATTACTTTTTGTTATTTTAAGCACAGTATGAAATTAACTTAAAAACAGAAATCCCTTTTTTTTTTTTTTTAAAGATGATTATCGGGAAACCAACAATAGTACCAACAGTGAGGTACAGATGTGTGCTTGTCAGCTTGAACCATGTAGATAAAGAGACCTGTATATGTTTAAGTACAAAGATAAAACAAATATTAATTTTTTAATTAGATGAAAAAGAAAGAAGCACTAAAAGAGTGCGTCAGGTAGGTTTAAATCTGGGTTTAAATAGTAGCAGCTGAAGGGTAGGGAGAGTTTTTACCTGCATCTCCACATAGTAAAAAACAGACAAGGAAAGTTCCCAAATTGGGATATCTCAGCGCTAAATATAATAAAAATATAAAGATTCACCATTATTTGAAAAATTATAATTTCTACTGAGCAGCAAGTAGGTTAAAAAATGAACAATTTTATTGATAACATGTGCGTCCTAATCGGACCTCACAACACACAATACAAACATTTAAGACAATGATAATTCTGTGGGAGCAGTCTCAATGCAAGGGCATATGTAGCCTCTGTGTAATATTAGATAAAGGACACTGGCTTAAGGATGAATCGCTTAAGGTTTTTTTAGATGGAATAAAACGTTCCTTTGATGCGTGGAGCAACCAAGTCCCATAAATTTCCAAAGATAAAAATAGTTGCCAACTCTCCCTGAATATCAGGGAGACTCCCTGACTCCCTGAAGTGTTTGGTAATCTCCCTGATTCTGATTTCATCCATTGAGGTTTATGGAGATGACCAATTTCATGGAGGCCAAGATGTAATGAAAGAATTTTGTTAATCAGCTGCAGCGTCACTTTTAGCTTTTCTATAAAGATAGTAATGAAAGTATTCACTGACAATTTAATAATCAATAAATACTGACATTTTTATTGTAAAATAGTTTTCCTAGCAGTGCTAGATACACCTATGGGTGGAGCTATTCACAGGACACACCTCTTTGGTGCTACAGGACACACCCCTTTGGTGCAGCACCTTGATAGTGCTCTTACAATCTCCCTGATATTCATTTGCAAAAGTAGGCAACCATGGAATATCCATGTAAAACAATTATAAAGCTAGTTTATGTTGACTTTACTTATCTCACCTTCAGCTGCTGTGAGATCAGATATTACATTGATTCGTTCATTAATGAATATTATATTATATTTCTTTATATGCACTGTTTAGGATAGAGTTAAGTTTTAATACTGGATTTTTTAAACAGATGCTTTTTGCCTTTGCTGTAAAAATGAAGTTAGCTGTGGTTAGCAATTAACCAAAGCCTCTTCCTGACCATAAGAAAGTTTCCTAACTAAGCTAAGCTGATTTAGCATAAAGACAAAAAACATTTCGTTAGAGAGGTAATTAAGCAATTAGCATTTTTCCGTTAAACTAACCCTGTGCTATACTAATATGCCTATAGAAACGCCTAGACAACAAGTTTTAGCCAATCATGTTATGTTGATGATGTATGGAAGCTAATGATGTGTGCATATTTTGCTGTATAAAAAAAGGCACTCTATCATTATGAGGTCAGAGCTACATTGGATAATGTACTTGTCTCAGTGTCTCATTTGTTGCTTTCCGGCTAGCCATGGATCGAGGCCTACTCACACGAAGGGACCAAGGTACAGGTGATCCTGTACTCCAACATTTCTGTGGCACTTGTCCGGGATACCTCAGCTCCACTCCAGACCTGACCAGGACCACTGAACATAAGAACTGGCAGAAATAAATCTGTGTTGCGAGTAGTTAGTGCATTTGCACACTCTTTACTCTCTTCTGCTTCTTCTGATTAGTACATGGGGATCAGAGGGGAGTGGTTAAATCGGGTATCCAAAGTGACTAGGGGGTATATTTACAAAGGGCGATTTTGCAGAAATCGCCTAAACTCACATGAGTTTGCAGTGAGAATGAAATCACCGTATTCACAAAAGGTAAACTCACGTGAGTTTAGGCCTCTGGAAAATCGCCATCCCTAAAATCGTGACTGTGATTTTTTCAATGTAAGACATACAACTCACAGTATTCATAAAGGTCGGTTTGACTAACTTGCAGTCAAATCGCCATTAACTCGCCGTTTAGCAATTCGCCCTTGCCTAGAGGCGAGTTAGTGGCAATTCTCCCTGCGAGCCAGAAAAACACATGTCAATCTTGTAGACATGTGTTTTTCTGAATGTCAAATCCGACCACAGCATGGTTGAAAGCCTTAGCAATGCTGTGCTGATAGAACTACAAGGCTCAACATTGCTTAGCCTTGTAGTTCTATCAGCGTCAGCATGGTAAGGCTTCTAACCATGCTGCACTGTGTGCTCCGTGTGTTAAAAAAAAAAATAGTGTGTGTACAAAACATACTGATAAAAAATACAATGTGTTCATGTGTAATAAACCTTTTCCCTAACTAATATTAACCCCTAATGTGTCCACTTACCTCCGGTGGTCCGTGTCCTATACTAACCCTTTCCACTTTCAGCTAGAGGCTTGACCTTGCCAACGTGTCCCTGGATCTTTCTGACAGTACATCTCCTCGCTGATAAAAGTGACCAGTCAAACCCAGTACAGGGTGGAGCTGGTCCAGGCAGAGTCAATTGAGATTGTTCTTTGCAGTTTTTGCAGTGATTCAGGATTGGGCGCTGCATGGTCAGAGAATGTTAAACGTATTTGTTTGTCACGTAATTAGTATATGTTGATAATTTTATGGCAGAGGGAGGGAGTGATAACTGGAAAAGGGATTTGGGAATTTCTGGTGTTGCTATCAGTGCACATGTTTAGTGATTATTAGAAGAGTAAGTTACCAAGCAGACAAAGTGGTCACTGTAATCAACTGAACCTTCAACAAAGGTTTCATTTATCAAAAAGATACATCCATAGAGATCCTAAGGGCATTGACATCCAATCATTTTTCATCATAAACCATTAAACCAGGTTTAGTCATTTAAACCTGGACTACCTTAAACCCAGAATAGGTGACGGTTGGAGGAATTTATCCATAGTCTACCCAGGAACCATTTCCACTGGACGTTCCTGTAGCCTGTCCTATTGTCAAGGTCTCTAGAGGCCAGTACAATAAAAAGGTGTGGGATATAATAGTTAAAGGTCTATAAGTTGTAGTTTTCTCCATTCATACCACCTCAGTACATATACAGATTAAATATCCTTGAAGTATTAAGGGTAGTCTGTATAACTCATTGATGAATGGGGGGCCCCAACAGTAAAGAATATGCCAGAAAAAATCCCATAGATTGGTTAAGGAGAAAAAGGGACAACATTTTATTAAGGGAATTAATGATGTTTTTCAGAAGGCAAACATGCCAAGACACAGGACATTAGATCCCAAGAGATGGGAGGAATTTATTAGTAACAACCAGGGATGGATTAAAAAGGAATAATGAGAAATACCAAGTGATGGCATGGATGGAAGTGTCAAAAAAAGCCCAGGATCTGGTAGATAAATCTGAATTTGATGAGCAATATGATGAGAGGTTAAATGACATCCAAGACCTAGTTCAGGAACTGCCAGCCGCCCAGCCCATTAGGGCTGAAACACCCGCAATGGTCCCCCCACCAGCCCTGACTCTCCCACCTGCCCCAATGGTCCCATTAGTAGCCTTTTTTGACACCACAACCAGTGCCACAGGGAGGAGTTTTGTACCTCCTTTAAGGGCACTGGGAGGGATATAGAGGGAAAGACAGTGTATATAAAATGTACTAAATGTGTACCGGAAGGTTGGCAAAATTGCCCTTTCTATAACAATTTTGTCCCAAATGGCACCCCTGATTGCACTCCTTCTATGATACTGACTGACTTACCAGAAACCCCTTCCCTACCTGTTTTATCAGGCCTTTATTAGCCTCAACTGTTACCTCCACCCCCTATCAGTCTGAAACCACTGTTCCTGAGCAAACTACTCCCCATAGAGATTATTTGGCATCCCTGAGGAAACTAATTCCTTGCTAGGGAATTTTTGGACATCACCCATGGCCCTTCCCACAATCACAGGGACAGAACATGACACATACCTGCCTGTCACAGGAGACCTTAGATGCTGCCAATAACGTAACTCAAACGCAAATACAATACAGACCTTGGTCCCTTACTGAATTAATCAATATAGTAGATAAATGTCCTGATTGCAGGAAAAACCCGATGGCTTTCTCTAGATATATAGGGAAGTTAGTTACTATTTGATCAGCCACCTGGCTTGACCTACAGAAAATTTGTAAACTCACTGTGGGTCTGGGAAGGTGAAATAAAGGGATTTCCAATTATAGATGGGGGATATGAGCTCCCAAGAGGCAAGCAGACTGGTAGGCTCAGGGGTCCTGTTCCACTGTAAAGTAGAAATTTGGTACAGGACCCAATAGCAACAGATGCCAGTCCAACAAGAGGCAAGACAAGCGGCAGTTCAGAAAGTAAAAGATATATTTGACCAGATTTAACAAGGCCACCTAAATTGGGGCTTTCAGGAGAATGATGATATGCATAATTGGATTTTGAGAGCTACATTTTTCTGAGGTTTTGAAGACAGTCTTAGGACCAAATTATACCAGACATAACCTGAGGCCGTTACTATGCCCCTTACTGGGAAAAATGGAGGTATTGGGGTCAATAGAGGACAAGAGAGAGGAAAGGAAACAGAAAAGTAGGCATAAGAATTCGAAGGTCACAGTGAATGTAGTGCATTATGGTTCCCCATAGGGACAACAGGGATAGATACTAAGGGATTAACATGTTTTTTTTTTAATTTGCATACATATTTCAGCAGTCTCCCTATATATACCCCCCTTTTCCTCCTCTTAATAACAGCTATTAGGGGGAGGAAAAGAGGAGTATATGGGGACATTTCTGGACTACTTAAGCCTAACACCAGCCTGTGTATATGTATGTAATATATATATATATATATATATATATGTACCAAACAGTTTGATGTGCTCAATCACAAAAGTTCATTGAGGCTAATGTTAGCCACAAAGTCTAAAAGTCCAGGGGTCGTTAGACCATATATCGCATACACCAGATATTTCAAATAGTTATAGTGCAGCAAAAGTAGAAACCAAATATAGCCAATCTTGTGCCTATATATATATATATATATATATATAATCACTTTACTGATATTAATAACAAATATATATGAAGTATCCACCATTAAATATATAAGAAAAATTATAATAACAAAAAATGAATATAAAAACTATGGTTTTATCTGGTTTTATCATAAGCATATGCCATATAGTGGAGTGTAATAAATAGCCAAATTATACACAAAGTACCACACGCACACACAATGCACCCATAAAACATATTATATACACACACAGTGCACACATAAGATAAGCTACACTCACACACTGTGCACACATAAGACAAGCTACACTCACACACTGCACACATAAGACATACTACATACACACACACACAGTGCACACATAAGACAAGCTACACTCACACACTGCACCCATAAGACAAGCTACACTCACATTTGTACCTGAAATCACTCCTTCCATGTGCTGCAGCAGAGACAGGAACCTACAGGAAACGGAGGAAAGCATGACTCCTCCCCCTAATCAGGTGATTGGTCATATGGGCATGAATGACATCAGCAAGAGATCTTTTAGCCTAGTTGGAGCTAAAAACTACCGAGGAGCTGGATGAGACTGGAGGCTGGGAGCTGTGGAATCTGTCTCTGCAGCGATGCTGGAGAGTCACAGCAGATGAATTGTCCATCCACTGTGACCCTCTATTGCAGCGCTGGGGAGACAGACTCCACAGCTGCCTAATCATGCTGATGTGTAAAGGGGGTGCTGTGGGTGATTGCTGGACTGGCGGGCCCCCTAAGCCGCCAGGCCCCGCAGCAACTGAACCTATTGCACCCCCTATAGTTACGCCCTTGCCTTTATCGTGCCCACTGGTGTACGTAATTCTGTTACGTCAGCCGGTACGATATCGTAAATATGTTGTTCGCATGCTCACAACCTGCCGATCGTAATTCCCCAGTCAGACTTAGTTTAGGATCTGCCCCTTGTTTCTTTTGTCAGAAATATGGTCATATGAAAAGGGATTGTCCACGTTATAGACAGTGGCAGATTTCTCAAACCACAGAATGTGCAGACACACACCACACATCTGCATGAGAAAAAGGTAGCCCAGTGTCAAGCTCTCCAAACCCCATCATCGCCTCCTCGGGTCCCAAAGGTAAAATTCAAATAAAACTGCCTGGAGGAGAATCAGTCAATTGTTTGACAGACACTGGAGTAAGCCGCACTGTACTGAGAGCTACTGATGTACCAATGCAATACATGTCATACACTGAGATTACTGGTTCCGGCCTAACCGGATAGTCAGTAAAATGACAGGAAAGTAAGCCTCTGGAAGTACAGGTGAGACACAGTAATCCCTGTAAAAAAAATCCACCTGTCCCACTAAGCTTTTAGGAGTAGATCTTTTACAAGCTCTGCAGGCCACAATAGAATACAAAGGTGATAGAATATATGTATCCACAAAGGCCTTATCTTTGGCGAAAGAAGGTTGGCTAGAAGCTGCAACTTACTTAATTGACCATAAAAAACCAGCCCCCAATTCCTACCTAATTGGCTTGCTGATTTGCCTGAGAAATTATGGTCCATGGGTAAAACTGATGTAGGGTTGTTAAGGGTGACTCCAGTTATTCTGAAACTAAAAGAAGGAACTGTCCCTGTTAGCATTAAACAATACCGCTTAACAAAAGTACAGAGGAGATTGCCGGACAGGTGCAGTAATACCTTACTGCACATGTTCTAAGGAAATGAAGGTCCCCTGGAATACTCCATTGTTCCCTGTTAAAAAAAAAAAAGGATGGGGGTCTGGACAACCACCTACTTTCCGTATGGTTCATGACCTTTGGGAGGTCAACAAACATATAATAATAGACACTCCCACTGTTTCAAATCCTTATACTCTGCTTAACCAAATACCACACTCATCCACTCGATTTACAGTAATTGACCTAGCCAATGCCTTTTTCTCCGTCCCTCCTGTGGAGGAACGTTAGTTACTGCTGGCTTTCACACATAAGGCTGAGCAGTACTGTTGGACAAGACTCCCACAGGGAGGGGCTACTTCCCCTTCAGCTTTTATGGAATCCATGGCCACAATATTGCAGGGATGGAGGCCCAAACACTCTAGCACTCAGTTGCTGCAATATGTGGACAATTTACTCCTATGCACGGACACACAGGAACGATGCAGCAGGAGACACTGTCACTTTTGATATATCTATGTGAACATAACTGAAAAGTTTCAAAAGACAATTTACAACCTTTTCAGACAAGGGTAGTGGTCCTTGGTCATTGTATCTCACAGGGGACATGACACCTCACACAAGACAAAATATAAGCAATTATCAGAGCACCAACCCCTATGGACCCTAAAGAAATGAGAGTATTCTTGGTATTGGTGGCGTGCTGTATAGACTGGGTGTTGGGAGTTCTTTACTGCTTCAACCCTTGTATGACTCAATTACTGACCTACAGACACAAGGGTTCAAACACTGTCAAAGAAGCTATCACAAACACACTGGCTTTAGGACTACCCAACTGTGATATCCCCTTTAATCTGTTCTGCCATGAAATAATGGGGCATTCACTAGGGGTATTCACACAGATGCACGGGGGGAACAAAGGCCTCTAGCATATTATTCAGTACAACTTGACAGTATCATAAGAGGTTCACCTACCATCTAGCAGGGCTGTAGCAGTTGCCACAGTCCTAAAGGTCAAAGTTGCATACATTGTTCTAGATCACCTCCTGACCATACAGGTACCATATTCAGTCGCTGAAATTCTCAGTAAACCTTAAACAAAACATCTGTCCACAGCCAGACTGATTAATAAGTCAAGTCAATCTTACGATCAAAAGGTGCAGTTTTGAATCCTGCTACATTATTTCCAGTAGAGGATTCAAAAGAGGGGAAGAGTGACAAAAATATAGAGGGAGATGCAGATGATTCAGATTGTAAAAACAGTACAGAAAAACACACACACAATTTTTTCGCTGTTTTGAGCTCAGGGAAATTAGGGAATTTGACAATGTAACCACTACCACCATCATGCTCAGTACAGGAGGCAGATCTGAAGGCACTCACTGATGCGTGTACAATGTCAGAAAACCAATCTGTAAATATATATACAGACTCCAGATATGCTTATGGTGTGACGCATGACTTTGGACCACTCTGGAAGAGTAGAGATTTTATGGAGTCTGCAGGGAAGCCTATAAGGCATGCCGATCTGATCAGGGAACTGGTCAAAGTGCTGCAATTACTGTAAAGGTAGCAGTGTTGAAGGTCCAGGTCCACCCAAGGATAAGACTTTAGAAGCCAGAGGTAATGCCATAGCAGACAAAGCAGCAAAGGAACCTGCCATGTTAACCCCAGTTCATGTCCACATAATGGAATTACAAAATGGACCTATAGATGCCAAGCTGTCAGGCTGTTTCAGACACAGTCCTCCAAATTGGAGAAAGACAGCTGGGAGAAGCAGGGAGCCACCTGCATTGATGGTGTTTGTCCAAATACCAATAGGTGCTGCCTCCTAGAGCACTATACCCTTTGATGACCCAGTTAGCCCATGGGCCAGTCCAAAATTCAAAGGAAGCAAAGACCAATTCTGTGCTACAGCACTGGATAGAACCAAGGTTCAATGCCGCAGCTACAGCTTATTTATCAGCATGCCATATATGTGGCAGGCACAACCCAGGCCAAGTGGTCAAGACACCCCAGAAACATCTGCCCAAATCATTGTACCCATTTCAGTGACTGCAGATTGACAACATACAGTTACCTAAGGTAGAGACATATGAGTATGTCTTGGTCTGTACTGATCTCTTCTTTAGCAACTGGAAAATTGGCTGGTTGCTAAAGCTACAGTAAAAGCAACTGCACGCAAGTTAATATCAGAAATAGTTTGCAGATATGGAGTACCAGAGGTTATTGAGTTTGATAATGGTACTTATTTCACAGAGGAAGTTATGCAGCACATGCAGCAGTCTGATTTGGGTATAACTCAGGAATTCCACACCCCCTATCACCCGCAGGCTAGTGGGAAGGTGGAAAGGCTTAATGGGTCCCTCAAACAAAAAATACAGAAAATTAGGGATTAGACAGGAAAACCATGGACTGAATGTTTGCCTCTAGCATTGTACTCAGTCAGGACTATCACAAATAAGAAAACATAGCTGTCTCTCTTTGTTATTTCCCAGAACAACTACAGCACAATCATTTAGATTTAACAGGGTATCTGTCAACAGTTGCAGAAAATGTTAACTAATGTACATTTCCAAGTTTTCTCTTCCCTTCCAGACCCAGGCAGTCTTGAAGGATCTCATAAGCTGGAACCAGGAGACTGGGTATGTGTAAAAAGAAACATGAGGAAAGACTTGGAACCCTAATTTGATGGTGCATTCCAAGTTCTGTTGACGACACCTACTTTAGTGAAAGTGGAAGGATGTCACACCTGGATCAACACCTCACACTGCAAGAAACTCACAGTATCCATGAAAAATGAATAGATATATGTTCCTCAGTCCCAAACCAGATAGGGGACTGTGGACAGTACTATTGGCACTGGGGAGATTTTGTTATCATGGGTTTTCTCTCAGCTAGTTCCCATAAAGCCAGTACACCACGGCCTAGTCTACCTCAACCAGACTAATTTTACACAATATAAACGATAACTGGGTGAAATATGAAGGGAATCTTCCCCCAGTATTGAAATGTATTTTTCAGCATTGTGAAGACCCCCCCCCCCACCCTGAGGAAAGGTGTGTTAGGTGGTGTCAAAATCCTGCTGAGTCTTTGCTATTTACATAATACTATAGGGAAAGTAACTAAAAATGGAAGTTGCTGGATCTGTACTAGAGCACCCCACAGTTCCACTATATTTCTTTGGGTAGCTGTACCCCTCACTGTAAAAAGATGAGGGCACTTAAGGTGACAGGAAGTAATAGGGACACAATCAAATAATTTGTTAATAAGTCACATTCTGTCTAAATCTCCTAGTTATATCAAAGAACTGAAGTATGCTTTAAGATAGCAGGAAACAAGAATAGTTCAGTCTCCAGAGCTTCCTGTTAAACATGAATTTGACTGATGTAAATCTGGGCAATATACATTGTAAGAGTGTACCAGTAAGATTTATGCTAAAGGGAGAAGAACCTGCTTTTCTCACTACTGGGCCAACAGAGACTCAAGGTAGTGCAGAAGCATGTATAGATCACTTGAGAAACCAGGAGTTGAACACTGCATTTAATACATTTAGCATAAAAAGATTCAATAAGAATCTGACAAGCCCAGGAGTAACTAATTTCAAGCACTTAATTAAGTCTGGATCCAGCCCTCTGTCACTATGAGGTCAGAGCTGTATTGGATACTGTACTTGTCTCAGTGTCTCATTTGTTGCTTTCCGGCTAGCTGTAAATCGAGACCTACTCACAAGAAGGGACCAAGGTGCAGGTGACCCTGTACCCAAACACTGCCATTTCGACATCTTGAACCAACCTTGAGTCAATCTGCGTCAACTGTTTAGCAGTTTTTGCCATATGGTCATTTGTTGTCACTACCACAGTAAATTTTGTCAAAAGGTCTTTCATCACCAAAGTGTACTGGTGCCAGCTCACCAAGGGTCAACCTTACTTGTCTGGACTGAGGAATAATGTTCCGTGAACAAAATGTCTTTGCAACCAAGTAAGAAGTATTGCATTGGTAACCAATAAAGGGTTGTCCCTTTTCATGGCCCTCTGTCATTCAATCACAGATAAAATATTCAGAGAATACCATTTCCTGAACTCTACGAAACCCTTATTCCAAGTAGGCAACATATACAATGTTCTGCAACATATTGGCAGGCTACCTACAGTATATGCGCAGTCATTCAACAGTGGGAAGATTTGCTCCCCTCTTGGTCAGGGTTTAATCTCATCCACTGGCAGATGATTTAAAAGCAGCAATCTCTTGTTCTTCAGGCCATCCTACATGGACTTTTCTCACAGGGTAGCATAGTTTACTGGGTATCTAATCTTGGTTTTACACATGAGCAATTTCACTCAAATCATGTAAAACAAACTTTAGCAAATCATATCTTAATACATTCACCCTTTGCATTCTCTATAGCAGAGAGGGTGCTAGTTGCTTATCTTTCATATTTTACATCAAATGATTTTACATGACTGTCTGAGAAGAAAATGATGTATTTTAATAAATTACATTACTGGTTTTATTGTACACTTTATCTTTTAAGTAATATAACAATATAAACTATGACCAGCTACACTGAGCTTTATGCCACTTGTTACATACTTCTTTGATTTTATTCAAATTCTGGCCTCCACATAAACAATTTGCCTATCCTCAGAAAATGCTCTAACATGACATTTAAAGGATGAAAGCATGTAATTTACAGCATGAAAGGCATTAACATGTGACATAATTAAATGAATACCTATTAGACAGTTAGAATTTTAGCTCAAAAAGCTAAGCATGCTTTTTGTAATAAATATTTTTTTTTATTATAGGCAAAGAATATGAGTAGCAAAACAAGTAGGTAAAGAAGGTTATGGTGCACTGCTGTATACTTCCTGCTGCTATTCACCACATACATAAGGATTATCCTAACATAATCCAAAATCAATGTCACACAATGTGATACTTTCACTATCCTTTGACATACTTTCACTCTCGTGTACATTTCGGGAACCAGGGTTCTGTTATATGGGTTCAGGCTTTTTGAGCCACTTCATTTATCACTATATCACTATAAGTTTGTATAGAAAGGAATAAACACTGCATCTAGTATATATGTTCTATCAAGAACTACTGGCCTGATCCAGACTTAAGATCATTTTACGTACACTGGCGTACCTAAGTTACACACTACTAAGATTAATGCACTCCCCCTGGCACTCACTTCACACGTACGTAACTTAGCTAACTTACGTGATTAAAACCCTACCTTAGCTTATCCTTGCATACCTCTGTAATGCCTTGTTGTATGTAAGTGCCTAACCCAACTCATACTGTACAATTTAAATGCCTCCCTCTGCCCACAATGCCCTATCATACAGAGTTTTGTACGATCAGAGTTACGATGAGTAATATCTGCCATGCAAGTGCGCAGTGCATTCCCACAGCCAGATTTATGCATGCCACATGCGTAAATCATCTGTCGTTATTAAGTCTAGATCAGGCCCTATGCGCATTGTGGGAGTAAAGACTGATTCATAACCTATTTCATTTACAGAACAAAATATTGAGTTGTTGGATGTTTTACTAACTTACTTATTTTAGTGTGATACGTTACTGAACTATTTTAATTGAGAAGATTGAACTTTGAATATGAGAACTGGACTGTTAGGTAAACATTGAAACTTCATTTCTTATTACTGAAAAATTATTTTACATTATCTTAGCAATATTTCCAGCGCTGTTTAACCCATATGTAGCCTAGTTTTTTGTGTATGACAAAGAAAATGAGAAGGACATTTGTTTTTGCTGTAAACACAAACACCGCACAAATACATACAAACTTTTTCCCTAGAGAGAATTGGCATAAAGCAGGAAAATGATCAGTTATATGTAAAGTAAGGCCATGGTCCCATGTATAAGTCAGGTATAAATGCAGATATTATTGATTTCTAGAGGCCTCATTCATTAAAAACGATTTTGCCGCGATTTAAAAAAAAAAAATTTCAAATTCATTAACACGCGATTTGTTTCAAACACAGGCGATGCTTCGCGATGTTTAAAGGGCTTAATCACGGTGATTTTCATTATAAAACAACCGCGATTAGCCCTTTAACTAATCGCGGCAAATCGCCTGACATTGAAAAAAACCTAAGTGCTGCATGGCGGCAAGCCGTGGCCATGCTGTACTGATGGAACTACAAGGATCAGCAAAGCTGATCCTTGTAATTCTATCAGCACAACATGGTTACAGTTGTAATCATGCAGCGCTGCGTGTACAGTGTAAAAAAAAACAA
>WWET01001863.1:253478-267581 GCA_011038615.1 Limnodynastes dumerilii | reverse complement strand
TAGTCTAGTCACCCAGTACCCTCATCTTATTCCTCCAGCCACCCAGTATCCCCCATTATGTCTTCAGCTCCCCATTATTCCAATCATGGCTCTGCACCCCTCAGTATCCCCCATCCCTCCAGCCCAGCCACCCAGTATCCCCCATTATGTCTTCAGCTCCCCATTATTCCAATCATGGCTCTGCACCCCTCAGTATCCCCCATGCCTCCAGCCCTCCCCCATCATGTGTGACCAGCCCCCCAGTATCCAACATTATGTGCTTTTAGTCACCCAGTACCCTCATCTTATTCCTCCAGCCACCCAGTATCCCCCATTATGTCTTCAGCTCCCCATTATTCCAATCATGGCTCTGCACCCCTCAGTATCCCCCATCATGTGCCTCCAGCCCCCAACCCACTAGGAGTGGATGGGAGCTTGGATCAGCAGGAGATGTGGTGCTGGTGCTGCTCTACACGACCATGGAGCAGCGGAGGGAGGGAGTGGTGGGAGCTTGGACCGGCAGGGGATGTGGTGCTGGGGCTGCTCTGCATGATCATGGAGCTGCGGTGAAGGGAGGGAGTGGGCAGGAGCTTGGACTGCCAGGGAGTATGGCACTGGGGCTGCTCGGTAGGACCGGGACATGGAGCTGCGATGAAGGGAGGCAGTGGGGCTGATCATATCGGGGCTTCCTCCACCCAGTTCCCTAATTTGCATGCCTATCTCCGCCTTGAAGGCAGAGATATTGCATGCATAAATGGGAGGAAAGCCCCTTTTTCATAACAGCCATGGGCCGTGACTATAGTTATGGCCGCTGGCCATTACGCCGTCGTATGAAGGTTGTGCGAATGAGCACAACATTCAAAACAGGGAAATTACGGCTCTTACTGTATAAATGTCTTTTTTTCAGAATTTTTCTCCAGATGACACATTTTTTTTACAGTCCCACTAGGTAGTGTATCTTTCTCTTTTCTTTTCCATCATGTTCCTCGTTTTTTCTTTATTTCTTACAGGTTGACCTTCTTTGAAAAATGGAGAGAGAGACAGAGCCAATTTTGTACTCACACTTTCCCTCTCTTGGTTCACAGGCACATCACGTTCCTTATGGTCTTAACTTCCTTCCTTTTTTTTCCAGATGCTCGACTCTCCCACCGGCAAGATAAAGAAACAATCTTGGTGTAGTATTAATGGAAACAGTAAGTCAGCATTCAAGTACCATACTCACATTTCCCTTCTCTTGTGTCTGTATGTTGAAATAAAATCTTTTTCCTCTCTTCTCTTCACCTCTCCGCTTTTACCTAAAGTTTCCTCAATGGGGTGAAGACAATAAAAGCTTCTCCTAGTGTAGCATTGACTCACGCCGGTAATTTAAGAGTTAGTTGTTCTACTCACATTTCATTGCTCTTGTTTTCAAGCCTTTATGATGTTTTCTTTTTCCTCATTAGAATAGGAACCCAGTTTGGAACATGTACAAGGGATATAAATGTGAGTGTGATATTTGTACTAAATTTATATGGTGAAAGATAATATTACAGGAAGAAGTTGTTTGTTTCTTGCACATTGTATATTGGATGTCATATCGTGGTGGACTTGAAATGACAATCTAATGAAAAAAAAGAAAAAATCACACCTGGATTTCTTTGCAGTCGATCTTGGTTCAACATTATACTGAATTAATTGTTAACTATGCCTGCTTTGTTAATAAATGTAATACTGTGATGATAAAGTCATTCTAAAACATGTGTCTGTGATCTGTTCGGTCCCCATGCTGGTCTTTTGGAGGATTCCCTGCTGCTTCTTGATTAATTAATATGTACATTTTAAAACTATATACTCCAAAGTTGGCATTGTGACTAGATTCCTTTATATTTTGATATTTATTGCCTCATTGGACATCAGTATGACAAGGATTTTAGTCATATATTCATTTGAAGGATGAATGGTGAAAGGATGAATACCAATAACCACAAGTGGTTATTGGTATTCATCTTCTCTGTTCCTATTAACATCATTACCAGTAAACAAGATTCTTCTTCTTCTTCTTTTTTTTCTTCTTCTTCTTCTTCTTCTTCTTCTTCTTCTTCTTCTTCTTCTTCTTCATAAATTTAGTGAGACTCTTGTCTTTTAGTATATTAGAATTTTCTCACCCCTATTATCGAGTCTATCTACAAATTATTAGCTCTTGTCATCTGTTTATTCCTATTCAGGAGTAATAGGTTATGAAAAACAATAATACTTTAGACGATTACTGTTTTAGGTTCTGATAAGAGTGACTATTACTCAATAGAAGATGGGATTTAATCATAGAGCCGAATCCATATTTAATAAAGATAGCCCACTTATGCACACTTATGCACATGCAAGGAGTGTAAGTGGGCTAAATGGACTGGAGGGCACATGCACCCTCCAGATGTTACATTAGTGTTATGAATGTAACACTAACGTTGCTACTATCATACGGAACTTAGTTCTGTATAATGGCATTTACGTGAGAAGGGGCTGTGTTTCCCCTCTGCCTGCCAAGATGGGCGGAGGGAAGCATGTAAATTGTACAGTGGGGATGGTTTCCCCCACTTATGAGCGGATCCCCAAGTGTGACTTAAGGCTGCCTAATGGCAGCGTAAGTCACACTTGTTCCAAAGGAGAGAGGGGAGTGACAGGGGGACTTCACTTCCCTCTCTCATTTGGATGGACAATCTCCTACACGCACAGAAAGCATGCGGGATTCAGGACGCGGTCCATAGTTAGGAAGGTTTTCTACCTAGATGTTTTCAAAAGCTGCTTCCTGCCCCTGAGTTATAGATAAATTTAGGCAAAGTTGACAATCCCCCCATCTTTAAAGCAATATCTGTAAAACCCAATATGAGGAATCTTCTACTACAGCTATAGTGTAAGTGTATAGAAAATTATTTTCTCTATATATAACACACATACAAATATAAAATATAATATATCAAACATTATACATTTTTGCATTGTTATATCCATGCATATAATACATACATTGAATTTTATTTTAACATTTGAATTACAAAAAGTTTAGGCAATATATACATCCCAGCATAAACAAAACCAACATATTTGTATTCTCGTAGCATCATAACTATTGCTTACTATTGTTGCATCACATTTTTCCTGCCTAAGCAGACTAACATAACCCCTGAACTAACAGCCCCACCCACCCTCCACCCCCTCAACTTATTTAAGTTATGCCATTCTCAACTACCTGCTCCACATTGCTCTCCTGTACATGTAAAACACTAAAATATATTTTTATGTATTATATCATATTATGTTTTGTCTTTGTCTTATTCAGCTTGTCTTGTCAATAAACCACTAATAAATTCTGATTCATGCAAATGAGCCCAAATTCTGTCATATTTTTTTTTTTTGCATCTTTTTTCAGAGGTGTATCTCTCATGTTACAGAGTAACTTTCGACAATCTAACCCATTCTATTAGCGAGGGAGCATTAGTTGCCATCCAATTTCTTGCCACACAAACCTTGATAGATATAATCCATTTATATATTGTTGGAGGTCTCTGCCCATCACGTCCTCTAGTTGTAGCCCAAAATTACATGCAGCTTGTGAATCCATTGAATATTTAACTCCCGTCATACTGATACAGAGCCATATTCAGAGATCTGTTTTTGCAAGGAGTTCCTTGCATATTTTTAGGATCGGATGAACTGCGCATGCATAGTAACTAAATTTACGCTATCTACGTCAATTTTACGCACGGAAGTCTATTAAGCACGAACTTGTGAACATATGTACGGAGGGGCGTGGTTGTAATCCATCAGGAAAAAGATAAGTATAAGTGGGTGGGGGAAGGCATTTAAATGAGCATTTGAGGTCGCTTTAGTTAGATACGCACGTATGTAAGTATTATACGCATGTAAAATTTAACTAAAAGATCAGAGTGCTTGAGGGACTCGTAAGTTGTCTTGCAACGTCCATGCATATAATTGCGAACCATTTACTGATGGATCTCTGAATACGGCCCACAATATCCAACAGCTTTCCAATACCTTAGCATCACAAGACATGCCGACATAAGATGCCAAAAGGAGTACTCAGATTCACCACATTTTGGACATTTATCAGACACTGAGGTTTCAAATTTAGCAAGCAGTTTTGGGTATAGATAACATCTATGAGTAATATACAGCTGAATTTGCTAAAATCGTAGAGATGTGGAGCATTTGTGCAAACTCAACAATATATCTCTCCAACCCTCATCATCTAGAGTACCCAAGTCTACTTCCCATTTGCTCCTAAGTGATGGAAATTCTTTATCCGGAGGTCCTGCTAGCAAGAAGGCTATTCATTTCCTGTGCCCTATATTATTTATTGTATATGTGTTGGTACTATCTTGATACTGTCTAGAGATTGAAATTGTTTATTAATCGCATGTCTCATCTGCAGATAGCGAAAAAAAACATCTATGGGGATTGTTATATTTCTCTACCAATTGTTCAAATGATTTAAGAATATTAGGCCACATCCAGAACAACGATTGTGAGCGAATTTACGCGTGGCGGAGACGTAAAATCGCCTTTTGGTAAGTACTGCGCAAGCGCACCATAGAAAATACGCTCAGTAATGTAGCGTAATTGTGAACGTATGGGCCATTTACGTATGTGTCACGTAAATACTTACGTGTGGGCATGCCAATTTTACGTGAGTCCAAAATACGTCTGAAATACGTTAAGTAGGTGGGGGTTTGTATTTAAAGTGTACAGTATGGGCGTGCTTAGCAGTTACGTTGGCAAAAGTTAAGGTAGGGTGTGAAAAGCGTATCTTGACAAAATACGTACATTCAAGGGGTGTGCCTAGGGGAGTGTATAGAAGGCACGCACGTGAAAATACGCTACGCGAGTAAACGTACGGCAAACGTAGTTCTGGATCTACCCCATTATTATTAAACACTTGGCCAATCATATTTTTTTGACAAAACCTCTCCCCCTCTAAACTCTGCAGCTCTAAAAATGTTTTGTTAGACCATAGATGGGTACAAGGATCCAGCCCATCCTCTAGCCAAAGACTATGCAATCTATTCCAAATTTTCTTTGCTTGCAACACTATAGCAGGAGTTAACTCCCGACCCTCTTCTGCGGCACATTGTATCAAATTTAATTCAAGATCTTTTACCCGCCCAAATCAATGAGGTAACCAACTGCTGTATTTTAGTAAAAAGGTGATTGGGAATAAATACTGGAGAGTTAGCCAGAACGTGCCAAATTTTTGGCTGTACAGCCATTTTTATTAAGTTTACAAGTCTCATTACTGATACTGATAATTTTTTCCACAAATTAACTTTTTTTGCAAACAATCCAGTTGTGGGGTCAAATTTAACTTTGTAGACCAAAATATTTAATCTTACTAGCCCATTGCAAGGGAGAGAATGGTGAAGAGTCCACAGGGGGAGATCCTCTTACTGGAAGGACATGTGACTTATCCCAGTTTATATGCAGACCAGAGTAAATCCCAAAATTTTCAACCACCTGCAGAATGGTTGCTATGGAACCTTCCAGATCTGCAAGAAACAAAAGGATATTATCCGCATACATTGCTATCTTTTCGACTCTATCCCCTACTCTTAGACCTCTAATATTCGGTGAACACCTGATACAGCAGGTCAACGGTTCTACTGCCAATGCAAACAAGGCAAGTGATAATGGGCAGCCCTGTCTAGTACCCCTATAAAGTTTAAATGCATCCGACGTATATCCATTAACTAACACTCTAGCTTCTGGTTCAGAATATAAAAATTTAAGCCGTATTATGAACTCAGAGCCAAAGCACATTCGTTCCAGCACAGCTCAATTGAATCAAACGCCTTAGCACCATCTAATGATACAATCACTGGCCTATCATATGTCTCATGATGCAGCTGTAAATGTGAGAACAGGCATCCCAGGTTTATATTTGTCGACTTTCCTGGCATAAAGCCAGTTTGACCTGGATGTATTACTTCAGTAATCACCTTATTTAGGCTAATTGCTAACACCTTTGCAAGAATTTTTATGTCCATATTTAGCAACGAGATAGGCTGATTCAAATCCAAGCGGGAGGGGTCCATATTTAAAGACTGCATATACGCAATCTACATAACAAAACAATACCTAGATTACATACAATAGTTACTACACATGCGTAGTAACTACCTATTGGCAAATTACGGCCGTGTGTGGAAGACGGACGTTATTGAGGATCCGGCCCATTAACACTATTAATCAGTGTCCCTCGTAAGAAAGCCTTGAAGGCATCCCACACCATTGGAGTTGCCACTGTTTGTTTATTATAAGCAAAATGACCCTTCCATCTGGCAATGAGATCACACCCAGCTCCCATTCTAGTTAGCCAGTATCTCTGCCCTACTGTTAAGTCAGTGTCAATTATTATCTCCAAAGGGGCATGATCAGAAATCCCATGTGCTTTATATTAAATTTTCCTAACATTCTTTAGCAGTTGCATTGAGATTAAAACCATATCAATTCTGGAAAAGCTATTATAGGAAGTAAAAAAACAGGAATATTGTGTAGCCATAAGATAAGCCACCCTCCACGCGTCCCTCAAATTCAACTGCACTAGTCGCGCAAATGCAATTATATTTACCTCACTATGCAACCCGTCTCCTTCCCACCACTTGTCCAACTTCATATCCATTACTGAATTGAAATCCCCCTTTCATATTACTGGGGCATCCAGGGCGGTGGTCATAAATTATACACATTCCCGCAGTATTCCAGCATTATATGGTGGCGGTATATATACCGCTAAGATGTGTAGAAGTCGCATATTCATACATACATTCAAGAAAACATACCTTCTTATGGAATCAATTTTTTTATCCTTAATAATACAATTTAACCGTTTATGTATTAGGACTGTAACCCCTCTAGAGGACGCAGTATGTCCAGAACTGAACATTTGTCCTTTCCAAGGTTTTTTAATATTGAGTGTTTTAGTGCCATCCAGGTGTGTATCAGTTAAACAAACTACATCCGGACCATAAGATTTAATCTGCCTCATAACTAACCCCCTATTTACTTTATTATTTAGCCCTCTAACATTCCATGTAACTAAGCTCAGTGACTTTGTTATCCCTGTTGTAGAAAAAGACATTGGCATTTCTTTAAGACTTGTTTGATGCATGACAAGAGCATTCTAAAAAAAAGTATTTTCCTGACAGTGACACATATACCAATACACAGCAAGACATCTTAAGAATTAGTTGAAAATAGCATTTCCCATTTTTTTTAAACCTATTAACCCCCACCATTGGTTAGTACAATACCATTTATCATAATGACAATTACAATCCCTCCCATACTCACCCAGTATAGCCTTTCCCAAACAAAGGTATACTTAACACACCCCCTTAACATTTTCACAGTTACCTGAGCCCACTTCCCCCTACTTATTCTCAGTAACTATCCCCTTACCCAGCCCAACTGTAAGTTAACAATACTCACAACACATTTACTGCAGCTCCTGTTTCCCAGGAACGCACACTAATACACATATATAAACATATTTTCCAACTTATCTTTATAAGCCTAGCACATCATACATGCTAGCATATAAAACACTTGCAGTAATCCATCAGGTGTTTCAGGGTCATCTCAATGGGCTACAGGAGCTCTTGAGGGGGCCACTCAGACCAACCAGGAGGCTACATCTTTGGATGATTCAAAGAAGTGTGTTTCCCCCTCTGCCACCACATGCAACCTGGCAGGGAACATGGCAAAGGAAACTGTAACTCTCTCAGTCAACGCTTAACCTGAATGAACTGTGCCCTGCTCTTTTGTACTTCCATAGTAAAGTCAGGGAAGACAGACACCTTTTGTCGATTGTATTCCATCTGTAGTGTAGTATCTTTGCGATGAATGTATGTGGAGGTGATCCAGGAGGCAGACTCTGTGTCGAAACTCTGTGGGCCCTCTCCACCGCGAATTGTAGGGTGAAATCCTCTGTGCCATAGATATTAATTAGCTACTTTTCAAGGATTAACTCAGGCTTCGATCCCTCCACCTTCTCTGGAAGGCCAACAAACCGCACATTGCTGCATCTGAGTTGTCCCTCCATATCGAAAAGTTTCATCTTGCAGAAAATAACTTGCGCTGCTAGATCTGTTATACTATCCGGAATTGGAGCTGTCGAGTCCTCCAAGGAGGAGATACGATGTTCTGCTTCTCCAACCCTTTCCCTGATTTCCTGCATATCTTGCCTCATGGTCAACATCCCAGTTGTAGTTCTCCGATTTTGTCTGTGACTTTTTTCTCAGAGGCTGTGATAGCCGCCAATAGTTGCTTCATTGTCACCTCTGATTCACCAGTAGCAGTCTACTCAGGCTCTTGAGTTGGAGGAGTATTCACAGGTGGGTGACATGCGTATCTCTCCAAACGTGCTGCAGGAGTGAATTGAGAGTGCTTGCCCATGATGAAATTTTAAGTAACACAAAGTATAAGTATTAGGGAGATCTTCTTTTATTGCAACAGATAATGCAGTGTCGCGTAGCTTAGCTGTCACTCTACGCCTTTATATGAAGCACCCCTTTCATATTGCTCAACGGTTAGAAAGGATTTATTCTTTTAGTGGTTCAAGGAGAAGTTGTTATATATGCTGTCACAGGCTGATATCCCCTTGTGTATCCGAAGCAGATTACAGTTTTACCCACACGCCACCCAGGTATGTATGCTGGTTTTCCTTTTTCCTTACTTTATTACTTAGGATAGCAAGCAGCAGTATTATGTCCCTTGAGGCCAATATTTAGAAAGATACACCAACTCAGCACACACTCCTCCAAATTTTTCAGCAAATGCAAGAAGATAAAACTTGTAATTATTCCAGTGAAGAGCAATCAGATATATTATCTCAGACTGTCCTCTTCTTAACGACACAGAAGTAAAATGCAGCTATAACTGATATTTCTTGAAGATTATTATAGCCCTTTATTTAGTAGTAATAGAGGAATGTTCCCACTTGTGTTATAAGGCTTCTTATGGCCAACCTCATTTTTCTTTTCACTCCAGTTGCAATTGTAAGATGGTGCATGCAGGCTGTATCTGTTTGATGCCAAAATAGTTTACAGTGGTTCTATTGTGCCAAGCTCCACTTATATGAAGGGAAATCCACCACTGACAACCCCACGGAACTCCCAGATCTTCTGGAGGGCTCTCACCTCCTCCACACCGCTTTTGTAGCTAACAGGACCGGATCCACTCTGCACTGCGAGATCTCAGACAGATGGCGGCACTGGGACCGCTACCACACCACCATAGCCTCAATCACCTGACCGTTGCTGACCTCTGCTAGGCAAGCCTGATGGATCTGTCTATGCCTATCTAATGTGTACTTAGTGTGCTTTTTACAGGATTTTGGCCGGATTATTGCAGGAGCGATGCAGTAATGTGTTCTACTCCATTGGTGTAGGCTCTGCCCCAGATTTTAGTAAGGCTTTTGACACTGTGCCACATTGCAGACTGTTAAAAAAGATGGAAACTTTGGGATTGGACTTAAAGATAGTTGGATGGAAACGATCTTGGTTACAGGATAGACAACAGAGGGTTGTAGTAAATGGAATCCCTTCTGGGGATGGTAAGATAACCAGTGGAATACCCCAGGGTTTTGTACTTGGACCACTGCTATTTAATATCTTTATAGGTGATATTGCCTGTGGTGTCAATGGGAAAATATGCCTTTTTGCAGATGACGCAATGATATATAACAGGGTAGACACGCCAGGAGGGCTACACAAAGGGATGATCTAGGTAGACTGCAAGAATGGTCAAGAGTGTGGCAACTGCAGTTTAATGCCAAAAAGTGCAAAATCATGCACTTGGGGCACAAAAACACAAAAGCTCAATATATCATTAATGACACTACATTAGAAACTTCTGATAAGTAAAGGGATCTAGAAGTCATTATTTTATGTAACTTAAAGATAGCCAAGCAATGTAACAAAACAATGAGAAAGGCAAGTCAGATGCATGGTTGCATAGGGAGAGAAATTAGTAGCAGAAAGAGAGAAGTAGTGATGTCCCTTTATAGATCGTTGGTACGACCTCACCTAGAATCCATAGAGACATAAATACATTAGAGACTGCAAAGAAGAGCAACTAAAATGGTCCATGGCATGTGTCATAAAACATACCAAGAAAGGCTAGAGGAGCTAAACAAGAATAGCTTCAGGGCCGGCCTTAGGCATAAGCAGAGTAGAAAGGTCTCCTAGGGCGACAAGGCTCCTCTGGGGCGCCTGGCAGTCCACATGAGCCAGCGACTATGCTGAGAAATGCTTGCTTGTGGTCATGTAAGCAGATCTGTAGCACTGGATCTCTGTTCCTCTAAGTGACAGTGTAATTGAAAAGTACAGTCACACTGTCATTGAGAGGAACAGAAATCCAGCGCTGCATGCATGACCACAAGCAGGCATCTGTGACAGGCAGAGGTAGGTTAGAGCAGGGGAAGTGACAGGCAGAGGATCAAGCAGGGGCAGATAGTTCTAGTGCAGAAGCGATTAGCGGTGAGGTCATCCCTGCGTTCTGTGCTCCCTGTATGTGTGAGTCCCAGCACTGAGGAATGAAGGTAAGGGACTGGAGAAAGGGCTTGTAAAGAGAAGGAGGTGCAAAAAAGTAGAGGAAGGAGGTGGGAATTTTAGGTGTGAAGAAGAGAAAAGGTGTGAAGACAGAGGTGTGAAAAGGGGAAAGGTATGATGAGAGGCAGAGGTAGAGAAGTGAATAGGGGACAGGGTGTGATAAAAGACACAGGAGTCAATAAGGGAATTAGTCTTTTTAGGAGAACAGCAGAAAAATAATGGGGGTATTGGGGAATCATTTTGGGAGTTTAAATGGTCCAAAGAACATGTAGTCTTGACAGGGAAACTGATAAATGGGGGGACTTCCTATTGTTTTATGCTGGTGTGATTTTTACATTCATATTATAATTTTGATCTGTTCGGGGATAAATGTATTGATTGCTGCTGTTATTAATTGTAGACAGTGTGATAAGCATATTGTAATTAGATTTATTCAATGTTTTAAGCATTGTGAATAAGATTAATTCAAAGTTGGGACAAAAAGTAGGGAAAATTAATATGAATAGAATTTATTTAATATAGTGGCAGGTTGAGAGCTTTCTTTATTAAACAGGTGTTTGATTAACTGCATGTCTGTGGAGTGGGGGAGCAGCTTCAGTTTTGCCTAGGGCTCCACATTGGCTAGGGCTGGCCCTGTATAGCTTGGAGTATAGAAGGGAGAGGGGAGATATAGCTTTCAAATATATCAAGGGTTGTAACTGGATAGAGGAGGGTGGCAGTTTTCAAAGGAAGAGGTGTAATAGAACAAAAGGGCGTGAATATAAACTGGAGGGTGGTAGATTCAGAGGAAATGTGTGGAAAATGTACTTCATTGAAAGGTTGATAGATAAGTGGAATAGCCTCCTGTCTGAAAAGTTTAAACATGCTTGAGATAAATAGAAGGATATCCTAAATCTCAAACTAAATTAAGGGGGGGAAAAGTGTCTAGGGTCAGTATAGTTTTAAATAAACAACTGGGCAGACTGGATGGGCCATGTGGCTCTTATCTGCCATCACTTTCTATGTTTCTGTTTATCCTACTATATAATGAAGGAGATTAAATAAATAAGAAAAATACATACAGACAGAACCCTTTCTCTGACATAATTACCAGAAAGTACTGACTTATAGCCTAGGCTGGTGTTGATAGTAGAGATGAGTGATTTGGATTCTGTAAAATCCGAAAGACCTGAATTTTCGGGTTCTGAGACAAACTGATCATGCCTCGGTTCCTCCCTCCAAATTCATATCTGTAATTGAGGCAAAACATAATTTTTCTCTGATAGGAAGTATCACAGGACTGTGATCAGCCAATCACAGAGGACTGAACATAGAGGCAGACTTCTGGAGACTTTTTATTTTGTAAAACAACTACAACTTTATTGAGCTGAGAGGAAAAACTGCACAGAATGCCTGGGGTGAGTAATATCAGGGGCGCAACTATAGTGGGTTCTAGGGTGCAGTTGCTATTTAGCAACCATCCCCCCTGCACTCATCTTTAATTAAATCCACCCTATTAGCAGCTCCCCTGCAGCCTGTTGACGAAACGCAAATATACTCACACACGTAGCAAGGCAACTCCCATGACACTCCCCTAGCATGGACAGTGTCACACAGTTGAAAAAATAGTGAATTTAAATGGATATTTGATTTAAATTCACTATTTTTTCAACTGGTATCATATGGAATCATGTTTCAGTTGCACTGTCACTTTATTTATTTATCTGCACTGTCACTTTAAGTATGTGCACTTTAGAGAGATATACCTATTGTACCTATTATAATATTAGGATCTATTGATTTATCTCATGTATATAAATATCAGATTAGGTTCTACAATCGACTGAGATCTGTAGGATCATATATTTTAAGTTGTGTACCTATGAATGAATTTTTTCCAATGTCTGCATTCTTATATGTATAATCTGTCTGTAGTTTCACACATGAACAATATCATTATATACCAAATGAACAAGTTTTTTTATCATATCATGATTTGTTTCTGACCCACTCAGTACCCCTGTGAACAGAGCTAATGGCCCCTTTAAATGATACGAATTGACATATGCAAATGTTTTATATGTATTGTACCTTTAAATGACACGTATGTGACATATACAAATTTCTTATATGCATTTAATTGTACAAGGCTAAAATATCATTAAGCATTGGTGCCAGTGGGAGAAAATATAGTTTTTAATGAATTTTCAAAGACTAAATTGTCAGCATCAAACAGCATAAAAGGCGGAACTTTCTAAACACCGGCATCGACTTTGAGAAAGAGCTCAGGCAGAGCTTGAAACGCGTGAGTCAGCCGGCACACTACAAAGGACGTCATCTCCCAGGGACTCTACGCTGAGGTTGCTGAGGACACCGCACCTGGGCTTCTACATCTCCCGGTGACACTCCACTTGCGGTTACGATTTCCATCTCCCTTGGTATGCCGTCCTGTTCTGTTGTTTTAATATTTGTTTAACCACATGTATTGATTAAAGTTTTCTTTTTATTTCTCATGTCCCATGCGTCTTGGAATTGAGTATCACCCTTTCAGGAAGGACTCTGATCTTAGCGGTACTACAGTTGTTGCTTCATACACCTTGGTTCCAAGAACTTTATCTATTTTGGTATGCCGTCCTGATCTGTTGTTTTAATATTTGTTTAACCACATGTATTGATTAAAGTTTTTTCTTTTTATTTCTCATGTCCCATGCGTCTTGGAATTGAGTATCACCCTTTCAGGAAGGACTCTGATCTTAGCGGTACTACAGTTGTTGCTTCATACACCTTGGTTCCAAGAACTTTATCTATTTCTGATCTTAGCGGTACTACAGTTGTTGCTTCATACACCTTGGTTCCAAGAACTTTATCTATTTTGCCTTTTTTCCCCACTGGTTACCACATTTTGAAGGTTCACACTCTTTAGGTATATACCCTAGCGCTTGAACCCCCCCACTTTACACTTATACACACATACTTATGTATGTGGGTTGGTGTATTTTTTTCCCTTATCTGTGAATACAGTCCACAGTCCTCACATGACATTGCTGGATCTACACACAAGGTAAGAAAGATCACAGCTAGACTTGCTTGGGTGGAGGCAGGGGTTGGGGGCAGTTATTGGGTGCAGGGTTCGGGTGGGGGAAAGGGTTTGGTGGCAGTTAGTGAGATGCAGGGTGTGAGTGAGGGTGAGGGTTGGAGGCAGTTAGTTGAGTGCTGGATCTGTGTGAGGGCAGGGGTTGGGGGCAGTTAGTGGGGTGCATATACTAGCTAGTTTTCACTTATGACCACTACAGATAAGTGTCTAAACTATGCAGGAATGGATCATTTATATTGGTTTTACACAATTTTAAGAGAGATCACTTCTTAGCATTGACCTAAATGTAAAATGGACCCTGCCAATACTAAGCTATATGTAATGAGCATTTACCTATACCTCCTCCCACACCTTTATGTAACTGTACTTTTCCCTGCTGGAAACGGAATAGTGTAAAGTGAGGCTTAATGACACGCGATCAGTCCCTCCCCTTCCTTATTCTAGTTCAGC